>SNQJ01S0026269.1:186615-197241 GCA_010110895.2 Picea sitchensis | reverse complement strand
TAATGGTCAATTAGAAATTAGACTTAGGCATTAATAAAGTCAAAGTGACTTTAGGTTAATTTATTTTCTTTTAGGTCAGATATTTGCTTTTAGGTTATATTTTCACTTTATCCCACATTCATAAAGTAGTTTGACTCTACTTGATTGTAACCTATATAAGAAAACTATTAGCTCTCTTATTTCATTGATTGAATAAAGACAGATAACCTTATTCAAGTTATCTTGGTTTCTGTGTGTGCTCGATTTCTGTTACATGGTATCAGAGCGAGTTTAGGGCCACGAAGTCTGGGAGCACGTGAAGACCTAGGGACTGTTGTCGACAGTGAGGGATCAAGGGATCGCCAACGTAGCACACTCAAGGAGTCAAAAGGGTTTCGGATCAGCCGGAGCCGGGTTCATTTGATTTTTCGGTTTTAAAAGCCAGATTGTAGGTATTTTGCCATTATTTATCTGCTAAGTTCATTATTTTACGATCATCTATGGCTACATTGACCAACATCATGTTGGAAGGAAACCAAAAGTTCTCTGGGAAGAACTACAATACCTAGAAGCAATGCATGTTGGCCATTTTTGCATACCGGTGCCTGTCAGATGTTGTTCTGGGTACAAGTCCTCGTCCCATGATTGCAGGTAAAGACCAAGATAAGTTTGATGGCCAAGACAGAGAGGCTATGATGTTCAGAATGAGATGCTACCTGAGGTTCAGAATGGGAAGACTGTTGCAGTGATCTGGAAATAGTTGAAAGAGACCCATGATATTTCAGATAAGGGTCGAGTGTTCTTTTTAAAGAATATGTTGTTCTCGATCAAGATGAGTGAGGGTGCCTCTCTCCAAGAGCACTTATTCCAGATCAAGGACATCTAGGAGCAGTTGGAGGCCATTGGTTGGAAGATGGCAGAAGAGGACATGGTGGTGATCATGTTGAATAGCTTTCTAGGGTCCTACGAGCACTTCATTGAGACCCTGAACATCACAGCTATAGACGTTGACCTGAATTTTGTAGAGCTATCCAATAAGATCTTGCAACAGGACAGGTGGAAGAAGCAGTTTGGGAGCAACAATGAGATAGAGGGTTCAAAGAAGGTCTTTGCAGCCAAAGCTAAAGTCAAAGGAAAATGGACAAGGAAACCTGGTCCAGGCAATGATGAGGATGCCACCAAAAGCCTGAAGACCATCACTTGTCATTACTATTGCAAGACTGGCCATATGAAGAAGCACTGTAGAAAGTGGTTGGCATATCAGAAGCACAACCACAGAGGGTCTCAGCAGAAGGCCCGTGTCGCAGAGCACATGGAGGAGAAGGAGGCAACCTTCTATGCCTTTATGGCCTGTACACAAGTAGATCAGTCCAAGTCATCTACTTGGTTTGTTGATTCATGCGCATCTAGGCATTTCACCAATCAAAAATATTGGTTCAAAGAGTTTACACCTAGTCCATCTAAAGACTCAGTGATCTTCGGTGGAGGCGAGGAGTATAATATAGTTGGCAAGGGGAATGCTCAGATTTCCTTCGGAGGAAAGATGCTTATGTTTCTTAATGTCCACTATGTGCCAGGTATGGAGCTTAATCTGCTCTCAATTAGTCAGATTATGAGGCACTCTTCTCACTTTGATGTCAACTTTAGCAATCACAAGTTCTATATCGTTGACATGAATACCAAGAAGATCGTTGCTCTTGGTGTGGAGGACCATGGTCTGTTCAGATTGGTGGATATTGGGCAGGGTAGAGAGCCTGCACCGGCAGTGAAGAGTGCATCAGACATCTGCACACTATGGCATCATAGGTATGGGCACCTCAATTTTAACTACCTCTCTCAGTTGGCACAAGAGAAACTGGTAGATGGACTTCCAGACATTCAACAGAAGATTCAGGGAGTTTGTGGAGCTTGCTAGGCAGGGAAGCAACATCGAGCGCCATTTGATGAAGGACAAGATTGGAGAGTGTAGAGGGTCCTTCAGTTGGTTCATGCAGACATATGTGGACCAATGAACACGACATCAATCACTGGTGCCAGGTATTTCCTTCTGTTTGTTGATGATTTCAGTAGGAAAATGTGGGTATATTTTTTGAAGTTGAAGTCTAACGTGTTTAAAGAATTTCAAAAATTTAAAGCATTAGTCGAGAATGAGTTAGGTTGTCATATTTCCTCTCTTAGATATGATAATGGTGGAGAATTTTGATCCAAAGAATTCAATAATTTTTGTGTTAAACATGGGATCAAGAGACAATACACTACACCCTATACTCCACAACAGAATGGGGTGGCTGAAAGGAGAAACCGCACTATCACAAAGATGTCCATATGTATGTTGCAGAACAGGTGTGTTCCTAACAGGTTTTGGGCAGAGGCAGTGTTCACAACAGTGTACTTGCTGAATAGATCTCCCACGATGGTGGTAAAGCAGAAGACTCTAGAGGAAGCATGGTCTAGAAGAAATCCCAAAGTAAGTCACTTGAAGGTCTTTGGTTCTACTGCTTACACTTGGATTCCAGCTGCGAAATGAACCAAGTTAGATCCGAAGAGTAAGAAGATGATTCTTACAGGGTACAACAACACCCATAAATCTTACAGATTAGTTGATGTTGACATTGATAAGGTGAGATTTAGCAGAGATGTTATTGTTGATGAGGAGGTTGGACCCTTCCATACTCCTCCCGCATTCAAAGTCATTGAGCAGCCAGAAGTCATTGAAGATTCAGGTGTCAAGCTTCTGATAGCTCCACCTGAAGGGGGGAAAGATTCTGAGCATGATGATCAGGAGTCAGAACAGGATGAGTCTCCTAGGTTATTCAGATCAATACATTATGAAGCAGGAAGCCCAAGTCATGGTGGAAATACTGACTTGGCAGCCAGGGATTCCAAAAGACCCAAGTGGTGGCACAACACCATTGTAGATGTTCGGATAGGAGAGATGATCGAGGGAAGATCGTCATGAGGTAAGAGTAAACAACATACTGGCACAATCAAATTTGCTCTTATGGCCAATATTCAGGAGATCTATGAGCCTCAGGTATTCAAGGAAGCAAAAGGAATACCTGAATGGGAAAAGGCCATGGAGGCCGAACATGAAATTTTGATGAAAAATCAGACTTGGGACCTCACAACTCTTCCATCAGGGAAGAAACCCATTGGTTGCAAATGGGTGTACAAGGTCAAGTACAAGGCAAATGGTACACTTGACAAGTACAAAGAACGGTTAGTTGCGAAAGGATTCTCTCAGCGAGAAGGCATTGACTATGAGGAGACTTTTGCTCCTGCAATGAAGATGAGCACTATTCATCTTGTTCTAGCCATGGCAGCATAGCAAGGCTGGAAGGTCCACCAGATGGACATGAAAAGTGCCTTCCTCAATGGAGATTTGAAGGAAGTGGTATACATGTGCCAACCAGAGGGGTTTCAGGTTGCATGGAAGGAGCATCTAGTTTGCAGACTAAAGAAGGCTCTATATGGTCTGAAACAGGCATCAAGGGCGTGGTAGATCAATATTGACAGGGATTTGGTTCAGCAAGGGTTCTAGCCGAGTCCTTCAGATTCCAACTTATATGTCAAAATAGTTGGTAAGGAGATCATTCTTCTGGTTGTTTATGTGGATGATATCATTATTACAGGTAGTAAGGAAGATGCAATTACATGGATCAAATCCAACATGAGCAGAGCATTTGACATGACAGATCTAGGCCTCCTACACTATTGTCTGGGTGTAGAAGTTTGGAAAACAAGGAGAAACATTTTTTTCTCACAAGCAAAGTATGCCAGGAGTTTTCTGGATAAGTTCAGGATGGAGGATTGCAAAATATCCTCTACACCTATGGAGAAAGGGCTGAAACTTTCAGCCAAGACTGACTCAAAGGCAGTTAGTGAGTCATTATACAGACAACTAGTGGGCAACTTGATATATCTTACAACCAATAGACCTGATTTGAGTTTCGTTGTGAGCTTCATTTCCAGATTTATGACAGCGTCGAAAGTAGAGCACTGGACAACAACGAAGCGAGTGCTGAGATATGTGAAAGGGACACTGGACTTTGGTATTATGTACAACAGGAGAAAATACCCGAGGTTGTGTGGGTATAAAGATTCAGATTGGGCAGGTTCTGTTGATGACATAAAATCCACTTCTAGATATGTCTTCATCCTTAGCACAGGTGCAGTCACATGGACCAGCAAGAAACAACATGCAGTCGCCCTTTCATCGATAGAAGCAAAGTATCGAGGAGGATTGAAAGGTGCATGCGAGGAAGTTTGGCTCAGGAGGATGTTATCAGATATGCATATGTAGAGAGAGCCTACACCCTTGTTCTATGACAATCAATGGGTAATGAAACTTGCCAAGAATCTAGTCTTCCATGAGCGTAACAAACATGTTGATACACACTGTCACTTCATCAGACAGCTTGTAGAAGATGGAACTATTGAGCTGTAGTATTGTCCTATAGAGGATCAAACTGCAGACATTTTCACCAAGTCTTTGGGTCCCGAAAAGCATGTAAAATTTTGAAATAAACTTGGTGTAGTGAGTAGATTGACCATTAAGGAAGGGTGTTAAATTAAATATTAGTTTATAATGGTCAATTAGAAATTAGACTTAGGCATTAATAAAGTCAAAGTGACTTTAGGTTAATTTATTTGCTTTTAGGTCAGATATTTTCTTTTAGGTTATNGACTTAGGCATTAATAAAGTCAAAGTGACTTTAGGTTAATTTATTTGCTTTTAGGTCAGATATTTTCTTTTAGGTTATATTTTAACTTTATCCCACATTCATAAAGTGGTTTGACTCTACTTGATTGTAACCTATATAAGAAATCTATTTTCTCTCTTATTTCATTGATTTAATAAAGACATATAACCTTATTCAAGTTATCTTGGTTTCTGTGTGTGCTCGATTTCCGTTACAGAGGCAAGGCTCTCTCATTTTAATAAAACTTGAGCACATTGAATATCTACAAGTGGCTGAGGTAACCAAATGATATCTAAGTCGAATTTCAGAGGGAAAGTGAAGTAAATAGGGCTGAAAATCAAGGGAGGATAAATTCTTTTGATGATGCTTTCTAAGTTATGCTATTTATAGGTCATCTCACCATTTTCGCAATAAATTTTTTTATAGAATGATTCACACTGTGAAATTGGGAGGTTGTTGAGGAAACATATCCAAGTAGCTTTGATAAAAAAAATCATCTTGTGGGTTGTTGTAATTTTGGAGTTACTCTCCGTGGAAAATAGGGTTTGTGGCTAGTCATGAAACTAGTCTAAAACAAGTGTTTTGGGTAAAAACATCATAACTTCTTCGTAACAGATCCAAATTCAGTAAGACCAAATATATTGGTTAGAGTACAGTCTTTAGTATTCTTTGTACCATTCTAATATCCATACAACAAATATTCCAGCCGAGGAATTCTCTACAAGTTTTCTCTCTAGAATAAGCCAGAATTCAACAAGGTATGCCATTTTTTCTATAACTCATTTTTCGAGAGGTTCCAAGTAGTGAAACCTGGAGGAATTGCATATAAGACACTGAAGAACATTGTGTACTATTTTCATATCAATATTCATTACAAGTACATAGTTATGATTATTTCAAGTTAGGGTTGTTGACTAATCCAAAATTAGTCATGTGAGACTAAAGTAAATTTTGATGAAACTGCTAGTCTCTTGTTAATGAAGGTTTGAAGGTATGTGATCATATACACCAGGTCTATTATAGAGTTACAAATCAGATTTGGATGATGAAATTGATGAGGTATTTTCGTTGAGTTACATGTTGGGTACATGGTTGAGATAGGTAGTTGATGATTTGGCACATACTTGTGGTGTATAGTTGATGATGTTGGTACATATTGATGAGTCATAGTTTATGTTTATTTGATGCATGATTGGTACATATTTGGTTGCATGGTTGATGCACTCGTTGATGGTACAGATTGAGGTACAGGTTGGTGCATGGTTGATGCACTTGTTTATGGTACAAGATGATTACATGTTGTTTGATACAGGTTGGTGCATGGTCGATGCACTTGTTTATGGTACATGTTGATTACAGGTTGATTGGTATAGGTTTACAACAATATATCTTACAATGATAGTGTGCTAGTGGTTCCATCATTCTACTTATATTTCAGGGCAGTTGGACATTCATGGACATGTGGTTGTATCCACCTTCCAGATATAGCCAGAGAACATAGGGGGTTGTAGCCTCATTCTGGTTTTAGCCACAGAATTGGGGAGTTGGAGCTTCCCTCGGGTTGTAGCCTGAGAAACTATGGGGGTTGGAGCCTCCTTCCAGTTGCAACTGGAAAACAAAGGAAGTCGGTGCTTCCAATGAATGTAATTCTTAAATACATATAAGAAAAAAAAATTGTGGTTTTCTCCCGCTTTGGGTTTCCACATAAAAACACTGGTGTACTGTGTATGTGTATGATTGCTCATTTGTTCATTTTTTATTTACTCTGCAACTATTAGATAATAATGATACATTGATATAACACTTGCATTTTGTGGTTAAAAAGGATTAAAATTATTTATTACTGATTCACCCCCACTCTCAGTAATCGAATAAGTTCAGTCCCCGATACATCTATAATGGGAATACTATCAAATAAGGCTATAGATAATTAAATGTGGAGATCAAGGGGCGTAAACTAAGAGATTATTAAAACAACAATACAAAATAAAACTGAAATCCTCATTATTATATTGTATGATCACTACGCAGGGGTGTATAAAGTGGATATAAATTATTTGGAAGGCGTTGATGGAATTCACCTAGATAGAAAGATCAAGGCTAGGGTTTTGTGCATGTAGGTAAATAATCTCAAAATGTGGTTCGACAAACTTGGAGTGCCTTGCCTCATTAACCCCATAATATTTTCAAAAATGTAATGCAGGTATAACAAGAGATGCCCAAAATAAAACAATGGCTTCAAATTTATCCAGGATTGACGCCTTAACCAAATCTTAGTAAGTAAATATGGTTACCCTACTTAACCATACATGCATTGTTACTTTGGTACAAAACGAATGATTTTCAGAAAGAAAAATTCAGGAAACAAAATAGGGGTCATTCTAGTCCTATAATAGGACGAATGTGATTACTTAAAAATAAATATCATACATCAACGTTTGGTTTAAATGAAAACTATGGAACCACTCTCTCATTTTCGAAAGCAACTGTAAATATAAACTAGCACAATCTCAAACTTGTGGTTGGTGGACGTTGAAAGGTTTCTGCTGGCCCAGAAAATGAAAAGCTAATCACTCAGACGTGGTAATCAGCTAGCCACCATAGTAAATTTTAAATATGATCAAGTAAAAGTAAAAAAATAAAAATGTAAACGGATGCCTTTATAATAGTGAAGAAGTTAGTGGTTGAAATCACAACCATTGATTTATTGGGATGACTAAAAATATTCCATCAATATTTAATCTTGTCCATACAAAACTAATTAAGCACTAAAAACCTATGAAATGTGCCCAAATGGTATATTGGGCATAAAAATATTTTCTGAAACTTGAAAGAAAACACACAGAAGAATCATACAATCGACCCTTGTATCTGCCGTTGCGATTGACTCTCCAATTGTTTTCAAGATCCTTTTTACATGCATTACATTACCCCAGGCAGCTCGCAGAGCAACAATATCCAAAAATCTAGGACTAAACCATACGAAATGTTGAGCGATAGGAAGTAACCAAAATTCACCTATAATTTGAAAATCAAGAAATCTCGAGCCCATCGCAAGGTACCTTTCTCTAGGGGAGTACATTATTACATCTTTATTTTGGAAGCCATGTGAAGAAAATGACGTGGTCATATGTGGTTGGTTAGACCACATGAATTTATGGTCTTCTAGTATGTCCGAACAAGGAGCAATGGTATGGTCAAGTGTTACCTTGTTTTCCATATACCATAAAGTAGCTTAACTCTCTCCCGTTATTTAAAAAAAAATCAAATGTTAGTTCATTTCCCTTTCGGTTTCCCTAGGTTAGCATTTTAATCCTCATTTAAAATTACCCATCAATTGTAAGGTGCTTCATGAAACCTTACAAAGCCACAATCCATACTTGGCGTGAAATATGGACTTTGGAAACATCAATAAGATTTTAATGTAAATGAATTATATAAGTAAACTTATAGAAATCCCCTTGGCTTTTTGAAATTTCCTTGTATAGCTAAGGATCTAAGATTAGGACCTTGATAACAATGATATTATAATAGAAGTAAAACAATGTTGTCAAATAAGATTGTATAAAGAGATGCATGGCATTGCAATCAACTTAAGTTTTTAAAGGAAAACTTTAATTTTTGAATTATAGTATTAGTTAACGTTAGAATAAATAAATAAAAAAATTTAAAAGTTGTATATGATGTTTCATTCAAAGAACAATTGGACAAACTTAAGACAATCATAAAGATAAAGGAGTCAGATTCATGTTGTCAAGTAATCATCATAAAAGTGTAAATTGTTTGAAGAAAAACTAACAAGTAAATTGTTCATTGTTACAAATAGACTATTTTCAAAACATTGTAGCCATGTCTGCACATAATGGAGAAGAGGACAGACAAGAAGGAAATAATAATCAACAACCTCATAGAAATCCAGAACATCCCAACGAAAGTAGTTCAACAACACATGTTTTGGAAACAATGAGGAATCCTGTTGTTGCGTTACAAACCTTCAAGGTGGATAATGAGAAACTAAAGAAACCATGAGAATATCAACAATAAATAAATGACATGTTATTACAAAGCATAGAAAAAAAAATATTCCAAAGAATAATTATATCAATGAGTAAATTAGTAAAAACTATACAAAATATTCAAGGAAAGAAACTGAGAAAGAAAACATTTTTTTTAATGATACACACATGACTGAAAATAGAGTATATATAGTGAAGAAAAGAAAACATATGGATCACTTAGAAGGAGAGTTTAAGAAAAATAAACCTTGAACTTTTGATGGAGAATCAAGAACTAGCGAAGAGGGGAAATCCTGGTTACTAGATATAAATAAATACTTTCATATTTACAACTACTCTAATAATATGAAAGTGAGAATGACCATCTATAATCTGAAAGGGAAATCTTGTATATGGTGGAAGGATTTAAGGTTAGCCAAGGGATTAAAGGAAAAGTAAATGGAATGGACATATTTTAAGAAATATTTTAAAAACCAATATTTATCCGAAAGCTATTATGAAAGAAAAACCAAAGAATTTGATGAGTTAAGGGCAGAACAAATGTTTATGGAAGATCTCATTAACAAATTTTTAGAACAGTTAAAGTTTGTACCTTTCATAAAAGATGAAAACTTGAAAGTTGAGAGATTTTTAAGTTGTTTAGCTCGGTCATATAAAGATAGAATAGAGTTTGATAATCCAAAGACCTTGAATGAAGTACTACGAAAAGATAGAATATGTTATGAACAACACAAACAATGGTTTGAAAATCCAAAAGCATGGAGAGAAAATAAAAGATATAAAATCAACCAGAGAAAGAAAGGTTTTAAGCCATCATCGTTTCATAACATGTCCAAAGGATATCAAGAAAATAACTTTTCTAGAAATTCATCACAAGTACAAGGAGGAAACAAATCAATCAATATAGAATTTAAGAATACAATTGATAATCCTAGAGAACCGTGAAAATATTGGGGATGTGGTGAACCACATTTGTTGAGGAATTGTCCACACAAAAACTCTACAAATGGAACATTTCAAATTATACAAGAAGCTTCAAAAGTTGGAGACATTGGAAAATGTATACATAGCACATTTTTTAATTTATTCTATTTTTATTCTTATTCACTTTTTCCTAAAGTGTACCAAATAATAAAAAACTATTGTATAGGAACTACCAACTTTATTAAGGTATCCTTACATATTTCTTCTATGTTCATTCTTAATATAATTTATTTTTTATGCACCTTATAATTGTGTTTCATCTTACAAGGTTTCCATATCCAATTAACTACTTAAACTAAGTAACTAAGGTATTAAAATTCCTTGGATAAGATAACAGTACATGTTTTTACTTTACACTTAAATATTTCAATAAGGGGTTTGAATAAATATCGAGTGTGTTTAAAGGAATTGAGTATGTGTATGTATTAAAGTGTTACCAAGGTTATGGTTACACTAAGGTCATGGACAAAATAAAACATAGTGGCTTACCTTGGAGTCATTGTTCCACTTACTCTGACATTTGATTTCGACATGTCATTAACGCTACCATATCATGATATATAGTAGCTTACCTTGAAGCCACGATTCCACTTACACAGACATATGATTCCGACGTGCATTAACTTTGTCCCATTTGAGACCTACAAATTTCACTATGCATTAATTTTAGCTAGTTTGAGACCTTACCTATCTTGGTTTAGCCTTAACTCATTGCCTTCTAGAACACTTAGCGTATTGGTCTTCCGCTATGAGTTGTCCACACCACACTTGGTCACATGCGTTCGTACTGCGATTGTATGTTGAATTCATCGTTTGGATTGGCCTATGGCCTTGGTCAAGCGTTATTTATGTGTCCGCTTTTTCTTTTACCCTTCCAAGGATTTGTATTCTAGGTTCTCTCTTAACCTCTAGACTTTGGTATTTCCCAAATGTTTTTTATCTTT
>SNQJ01S0026269.1:161531-184697 GCA_010110895.2 Picea sitchensis | reverse complement strand
TTCTATGTGATGATTGGTTGATGGTGATGATTTAATGTAAAGTTTTATTATCTCTCATATATTCTTGGGTGGAAGGAAGGGGCAAGGATGGAGATTTCAACTCTCTCTTGATATTGGAGGATTATATCTTCCTCTTGGAGTTTTATCCCTCCCTCTACATTTGGAAGCTGTAGCTACCTTTGAAAGTCATTACTTCCCTTGAACAATAACTATTGATTATTTTTCATATATTGTGCATGGTGTAATATGGTGTATTGGTGTAACTCTTATACTATTGTTCATTGTTCATTGGATATATTTGAATGGCTTAAGTATAAGTTGAAAAAGGTTTTAAATTGTACTTGATACTGATTCAACCCCCTCTCAATATCAACACATCAGCTCATTCATTCGCACTTCACAAGATGTACTCAGGTACATTGGCACTCATTGACATCGATGGTGAGTTTTCCTCGCATTGGTTAACTAAATTCATCAATGGCTGGTAATCCAATGACTTCTCTTCATGCTTGACATCGACATATCCATTCGCATGATTAGAATTGTACCATTGGGTTGTAGCGGGTGAATACTATACACTTTTTCATGACTCCATCAATAGTTACAACAACATGACTTCAACTATCTGAGAGTACTACAGTTCCACTTGCATACTTCCTCTTTACCATGATTCATTCAGTAGCAGTTCAGATTCCTCCACTTCACATTCTTTGATCTAGAAGACACCAGTTGCAGCTCCAACAACAGTCACGTTTCACATGATCTTGTAGCAGTGACATCCTCCACGCTCCAACAATTTCATCAGCCATATTCCTATTGCATAGTTCATCAACATTTTGGGTAAGTGGAGGTATGTTATTTTCTAAACTTTAATCTTGTAATTCCTCAATTGCTAGCAATGAATAATTTGGAAAATTCCCTCACCAATCTCCGTTTCCTTTTCACTTCTATGACTTATGCCACGTTGCATGCAGACATGAAACTAGTTCAGTTGGGGGGTAGGGGACTTTATTCACTATCATCACTCCATTTTTCCACTACCATCATTCCTTTTTTTTCATCTCATTTACCATTTATGAATAGTTCTTTTACAACATTTCGTTTGCAATGATACTTTGCACTTTTCTTCATAATAATTGATATACATATTGGCATGATTCACAAATATGAAAAAGGGATTTCTTATACTCAGTGATCTTTCCTTATGCATATTGATAGCATATATTTTTCAGTAAGAATATGGGTAAATTATTATCATAACAATAAGAGAACAAATAACGAAATGAATGTTGTTAACATAAGAACCAACATTCTTTATATTCATGGTTGTCACATAAGAACCAAGAATAAGAAAATGTCAGTTGTTACTCATGTAAATATCATCCTGGAAACATTCACTATCATCACTCAAATCCAACATTCAGATGCCAAAATTTCTTGAGAAGATCCATGCACAGTTACATGCAGACATGCAACAAGTTCATTTGGGGGGTATGTTGGAGCTCAGAATTGTCATATTTTCATCTACCTTTCCCTTCATCATTCTTAACATTTCAATTCCCTATTAACCTTTCATGATAAATATACTTGGGTTTCAACTTATTATTCTCCACTTTATTCATTTTCGTATTAAAAGGGAATTTTTGATTAAATATTAGAAAATCGACATGTTTTCATATATATCTCAAAAATATGTGAGCTTTGTAATGTGTAGGAATATGTGAAGGATTAATTCAAAAGGAATTCCCGAATACTTCCTCCGCCATTTCAATATTTGAGGAGATAATTCAAGCCTATTTCAAGAAGAAGATCATGGAGATTTTGTTGGCATATCTTATCCAAAATATATGAGAGATATGTGTGAGGATTTGAAGGGATCATATTTTGTAATAATGGGAAAATAGTTGAGAGAATAGTGGATCTGTAATTATGAGATGGTTATCTTATCTTCAAGGCTCTCATGTATAAAAAAGAGTGCTCTCTCTTCATGAAGGAGTAGTCAGTCAGTAATCATTTGGTGGTAGTAGGCATTGAGGAATAATTTGATAGTCATTTAATAGTAGTCTTCAGGATTTGAAAGAGAAAGGGATTCTTAGCTTTGATTCATAGTTTTGGTTTTCATGCTTTCATTATTATGTTATGAAGATTGATTTGATTATTGTAATGTAAGATTGCGTCATTGGTGTGAGCTTACATATGTTGTTGTGTCATTCAACTCTTCACATGTTGTATTTTCTTTTCCTTCATGTATTTCTCCATTACTAGATTAATTTCATTTTAGTCGTAGGTTGTAGCAATTCAATTCCAAGTCGCCTATTTCAATTTCATGCATTAGATTAATGATTCAATTTTCGTTGTAGCTTAAACATTAGATTAGATTAGTTCCACTTCAATCTTGCATATACTTTGTGTGTGCTTTGTAAGTTTACAAACCTCGATTGACAAATTAGATAGTTGGGCAAGTACTACAATGCAATTAATACAATGTTAGCTCGGCCCAAAGTAATGACTGTCATTCCATTGTTATGATTGTTGTTCCCTTTACAGGAAGTGTCGTTCATTCGAATAGAACAATTTGTGTCGCCTTTACGATTTTTGTTCCTTTACAGGTGTTGCATCTCTGGAGGATGAGGTATTGAGGTAAGAACCTACGTAGGCAACAAGTAAAATGTGTGTGCCAGTGCCTACCTCTGGCTAATTCATAGAGGTTGTTTTTAGGACATCTTTAGAGCCCAACAAGCATGACAATAGAGTAAGATTTTTTTCTTTCGGAAATATATTATACCAGCTTAGAAATTGATGGTTTAAATCAATAATTTATCTTGTCTCGACTAGTGGTAATAATGGAATATATATATATATATATATATATATATATATGGTTTTTTTCACTATCGTATGATTCATATGTGAATTAATATTTATCTATGTATATAGTCAAGAAATGTGATTTTGTTTTATTATCTATGCTAGCATAATGGATATCGTAACTAATGACGGGCCTCTCTTGTATTCGAGGACCCATAAGATCGCGCCCATCATCAATCCAATTCTATGGTCATGGATTTCCCAATGAAGATTATAAATCCACTCCATGACTGGCATATAGGTCTAAGTAATTTTTTTATAATTTAATTACGACTTCTTTCTTCTATTTACATCTCACATAATTATAAAATAATTCAATTTATTTTAACCGTTTTCAGGTATGATTCAGTCTACATTGACAAACCAAGAGGGAAGAGATGGAAAGGTACTCGGGTTCCAAATTAGCTCTGTCCTTTGAGGGAAACGATGGCATCTTACTCTAGTTTATATCATTTAATTGATTCTAATTTGTATAATGTTAAAATAAAAAAATGGGTTTATTTGTCTTCATAAAATATATGTGGATCTTTGGATTCATGAGTCCAATGGTTGTAGTACACAAAGCCTATATTGTGTATTCTTGCAATAAAACTAAATCTGATTAAATGAATAAGATCATAAAATACTTCTGTAGATACATTATACATAGTTTTATATATCTATAACAGTACTAGAAATGATTTGTGATTCATGTCAAACGTATTTATACATGTATTTATATATATTTCTACTCAACCATATGAGTGCTTTACTTTGATATTTTCCATTCTAGGTTATTTAAAGGAAAATATTCAAAGAAATTTCTAAATCATCATACTGAAAAATACTTCATAGTCTCACTAACATCATTAATTCCATTCCATTAAATAAAAAAATAAAGGAAATAAAAACCTAGGAAAATAAAAGGAGCAACCAAGTTCCACCCAACCTTAGAATGGATCAACCAAATCACTTGATCCAATCACCCTAAATCTTGATCATGAATCCATAAGAGAAAAATGAGCCTCTTTTTCCAACATAACCTTTGTGTCTTCAAGAGTTTCGTAACACTTCAGTGCTCACACACAAATTTCTTTTTTTCTCTTCTTAATCACTAACATAAATTTACCAGTGAATCCATATCTTCCACATGCTAAGCAGTGTGCTTCTTCCTCACACATGTATATATCATATTTCCTAGGTCTTAGTATTTTTGCAAGATCTTTCCCTCCTTCGAAATTTTCATAGTTTTTGAAACCCCTGATTTTCAGGGTGTGTCAATCATCAAAATTGACCTTCTACACATGTACTTTCATGCCCCGGGTTAGCTTCATCTTGTTCCCCACTCATGGATTCATAATCATCTCTTTTAAATTGGTTGTTTCTTATGTTCCCACTTTATTAATTAAATAAAAATATTCTCTCTTACATCTGTCCAAGAATTAAGGACACTTGGCAAGTCACTATCTTGCACAATAATTAAATTAATAACAACTGATTTTTCCTAAAAATCCTAATTTTGAATTTTTCCACTTAGGAAATTATTACCATGCCAAACACTTTATTCGAGGGGTATTACACGAAACACAAGCATATAATCAATCTACCATTGTGTAAATTGAAGGTAAAATCCATCACATAAAATTCTCTATTTTAATAGATCCAAGAGCAAGTTTAAGTTATATTACTCCACCATTAGTAGACTCTTGCAAGATGGAAAAAATAAAACATCCTAAATCTTGGCTAGTACATTTAGCAACAAGTGATAAAAGAAAAATAATCGATTTCATTTGTGATTTTAAACTGGAAATAAGTGGTCATGGTACTAAGGTGAATATCAATGTATTACCTTTAGGATCATATGGCATACTTATAGGTATGGACTAGCTAGAAAAGCATAAAGTTGTGCTTAATTGTTATGAAAAATTATTTACTTACAAGGATGAAAGTGGCGTACCAAGGAAAGTTCAAGGAATTAGTAAGTATGTTTCTATAAGACAAATATCATCCTTACAATTAAAGAAGTGTGTTAGAAAAGGGTGCAAGTTGTTTGATATTCAAGTGACAAATTTTCTAAATGAAGAAAGTAAACTGAGGTTAGAAGATTTTGTTGTTCTTCAAGAATTTCAGGATGTTTTTGAAGAATAAATACCATAACTACCTCATAAAAGAGATAAACTATTCCATTGATTTATTACCTGGAACCACACCAGTATCAAAGAAACCATACACAATGAGTGTTCCTGAGTTCATTGAGTTAAAAATCCAGCAACAAGAATTATTGGATACATGATATATTAGACCAAGTGTTTCATCGTGGGAAGCACAGGTGTTATTTGTTAAAAATAAATATGTGACTCTCAGGTTATGTATCGATTATCGTCAATTAAACAAAATGATGATTAAAAAAAATATCCCTTACCTAGGATTAATGATCTATTTGATCAAATCGAAGGAGAAATAATATTTTCTAAATTGGATTTAGTATATGGTTTTCACCAAATAAGAATAAAGGATGAAGATATCAATAAAACATCTTTTAGAACATGTTATGGAAATTAAACGTTTGTAGTAATCCGTTTTGGACATACAAATGTGTCGACAATGTTTATGTTCTTAATGAACAATATATTCAGTAAATACTTAGATAAATTTGTCTTGATATTTATTGATGATATACTAATTTATTCAAAAACCGAAGAGAAACATGAACAACATTTGAAAATAGTATCACAAAATATGTGTGAGCATAAGTTGTACGCTGAATTTGAAAAATGTGACTTTTATCAAAAGAAGATACAGTATCTGGGACATGTGATATCAGAAGATGGAATTGCAGTGGATCCCAAGAAAATTAAATCCATTATGGAATGACATGTACCTAAAAATGTAGCAGATATTCGATGTTTTATGGGAATTAAAGGTTACTACCGACGGTTTATTGAAGGAGTTTCCAAAGTTGCTTATCTCATTACATCATTGCAGAAAAGGGGAGTAAAGTTTATTTGGTCTCACAAATTTCAAGACAATTTCAACAAATTGAAAATATTACTAACTACATCACCGATTCTCAAAGTGGTTGATCCTTATAAATATTTTACAGTTTGTGTATATGCTAGTAAAGAACGATTATGAGGAGTATTGTCACAAGATGGACATGTAATTTTTTATGAATCTTGGAAATTAAAGGATCATGAAGGTAATTATGTAACTCATGATATTGAGTTAGAATCCATGATTCATGCACTAAAAATGTGGCAACAATACTTAATTGGAAGACATTTTTTATTATTAACAGATAATAGTGGTGTGAAACATATGTTTAGTTAACAAAATCTCAATGCACGACAAGCAAGATGGTTAGCCTTTTTAAGTGAATTTGATTTTGAAATTCAACACATCAAAGGGAAGGAAAATAAAGTAGCAGATGCACTTAGTCAAAGAGCTAATGCAATCTATGAGGTAATCATTAGTTAAACAAAATGTGATATTAAGGACGAAATTAAATCTACAAGCATACGTGATGTTGAATATGTCAAAACAGTGGAAAAATTGCTAAAAAATGAAGGAGATTTGAATGGGACATAATACAATGTCGACAAAGATGGAATATTAAAGTTAATTTTTTTTTATATATACTTAACTCTATTGATTTAAAGTTGGTAATTTTAAATGAGATGCATAAGAAGCCCTATTATGGTCATCGAGGGTATCAGAAAATGATAGCATCTTTGAGGAAACAATTGTATTGGCTTAATATGAAATTTGAAACAATTATTTATCTAAATATTTAGATTGTCAACAGGTTGTTAGTTTCCTATAATTTTCTCAAGGGTCAAAGTCGGAATCGAGTATTTGACATATATTAGTATGTTGAAGAAAATGGTGTTTGAAAGGGTAATGAAGTGGTCCTAGGGATGTTTATCATCATATAAAGTGTCAATTTATCAATCAATGACCTTCATCCATCAATAAAATCCAAACAATAGAAGAAAATGTCAAAAGGAAACTTGCTCCACAAGTTCGCTATGCAAGTTCGTTGTGCAAGTTCTGGAAATGACTTTTTTGCAATCAAATTCAAGCTCAGTTTCTGACAGCATGGAAATGAATATTTAAAAATTAAAAGAGTATTTTGTCAAGAAAAATCCCATTCAAAAATTAATCTTTCATTTTCTTCATAGGTGTCATGGTTTAAAAGATTTGAATGGATCTTTACAACCTATGTTTCAGATTTAAACATTTAATGATTTCATGTTTTAGCCATTATCTTTGGGAACATATCCCAAAATGATGGAAAGGAATATTTGAAAAATAAAAGAGGATTTTTTCAAGAGAGATCCCATTCACAAAAACATCTCTCAATTTCTTCACAAGTGTCATGGTTTGGAATATTTGAATGGATATTTACAAGCTATTTTTCAGATTTAAACATTTAATGATTTCCTATTTTAGCCATTATCTTTTGGTGTGGATCCGGAGACTCTGGAGAATAATTTTAGAAAACTAAAAGAGAAATTTTTCAAGAATGATCCTATTCACAAAAACCTCTCTCAGTTTCTTCACAGGTGTCATGGTTTTAATTATTTGAATGGATCTTTACAACCTATTTTCCAGAAAATTACAAATATTCCTATAATTTTGTAACTAGATCCAACTTTGGGAAGGAGTTGAGTTCAACCTCCTCAGCTTGGGGAAGGGTCTTATCTATCTATCTATCTATCTATCTATCTATCTATCTATATATATATATATAATTTTTATTGACTAAAGGGGGATTTGGCAGAAGCATAGAGGAAATTTTGTCTTGAATACTTTGTAATATTTTTTGAAGTTTTATGAAAGATTAGTGCATAAGTACAATGCTATTCAGACTAGAGATTCTTGTGGTGGTGATATGAAGTATGCATTTCCCTCTCATGTATGTATTTCCTATGTTCTTTTATATTCCATATGAAATCTTTATATTCTTAAATTAGAAAGCTAATGGTATGGAATTCATTTGATATTGATGCTTTAGATCCAAGAAATTTAAGTATCGTTATCTCTTCTTAACTCAATCGGAATTCATATCAGTTGGTGTTTTGAATGTGGTTAATTGCTTTCTCTTTCTTCCATCTGAGAAAAACAATATTTAAACTGAAATATTATCACCTATCTAGCCTCATCTTCCTTGATAGTTCTACCATCAATCACTGATAGTTCCATTTTCTTCAAGTTGACTCCTTTGCCCAACAGATTCCTCCTCTTTTTTCCAGCAAATTTATAAATCTCTTCATCTAATAAAATACCTAGCCATTGATCCTTAAGATAAATCTTATCTTCCAGAGACCAAGTAACAAGAGATATACATCTCTGAACTAAAAGGGATAGTTTTAGTTCTAAAGTGGTTTTGTGGTTACCTTTGTGATTTTCTTCCTCAACCAATCAAATTACATAGTGCTAATATTTTGGCGCCATTGTTGGGGAGAAAAGGTGAAATTTTCCCTAGGATAAATGACAAAGTTCAGATATGATTACTGATGGTGAACAATAGTCAGACACATAAAGGTTGTACATCATTCACCTAGCGAATCCATTTTTAAGAATCTAGAGTTCATAATTTTCATGGAGACTCCACTATCCAAAGACTCAGTAGCCTAAAGAATTTCCCGATGACTTCATTGCTTCAATATGGATCACATATCTGCAAGGTATGATCCAATGAATCGCTCTCACATTCCCTATTTTCCAAATCTAATTCCTTTCATAGATTGGTAGACATATCTTCCTAGATTCATAGATGGAAAATGAAACGTTGTTTCTCTTTACTTGGTTAAATTTCATATGCATGCGCATAAGCTAAAGGTTCAATTTCATGAATATTGCTTGATGAAGATGTTCATGGTCACCTTGGAGGAAAGGTAAAACAATGATATGAAAATTTACCATCTGCAAGTCTTTATTCAGTACAAGATTTTCATACAATATTTTTTTTAAATTATAAAAGATCATATCCATCATTGTTATTGGTTCAAGACCATTGCCATTATTTTGAATTTTTTATTCAAAAATTGGAGAATGCTTATGAAGATGATGAGTTCATGGATGCAGAAATTTTAGAGTCCATTTATTAAAATCCTTTTGAACATCAGGAATAAATATTAAAGCATAATCGTTACGAAGATAAAGTTGATTTTCAACAAACATTATATTCCCCTTTGACTAAAGGTGAAGCTGATAAAAATTTTAATGATGAAATCCATGTTCTATCTCTTGCATCCGATGAAAATTTGCAGAATCCTTTCCAGTCTTCATGTGATTGAGAGTATGAGGATAACCATTCATATGTTTCTTCAGATTACGAATTTTCTGAATCTTTGTTTCAAGAAAAGGTTGGTCAAAATAAGATTTTTGAAATTGCATCTATAGAAAATTTAGACAATAAGCAATCATATGACATAGAATTTCAGGAAATGATAGCATCAGCCTATCACATTTGTATCACAAATTCACAATGGAAAGAGACTAATGTGCATGAATCTTTTCATCTCGAATCTCCTAAAAATCAATATGACACTCCTATTGATATCCATGAAGGGTCATTGGTGTACATTTTTGCAATTGTTGATGTGGCTGCCTCAATTAAAGATTTTCAAGAATACATTATTCTTTTCCTTCATGAGAATGATAATCCTGATGAATAGATTGTTTTATTTCATTCTAAAAAGGATCTTGTGTTGGATGACATAGAACAATTAGCAGTTGTAAACGAAGGGAATGCTTCTCTTTTTGCTGACCTTCAAGACATGATAGTGTATCATTATTTTGAAGATTATTTTTCAGTTTTGTTGGAATCATTAAGGAAAGTGAATTCTGTAGAGTTCATAAACTTCAAAGGTGGATTTAGATTTCATATTGAGTTGCCATATTTTAAGATTTTCTTTCATTTTGGAGAGAATTAAAGCAAAGGACAGTCAAGTAGCCATTTATTTGATTGGTTACATTGGAAATATGAGATCACTTGAATTCAACATTTTCCTCAGTTGATTAGAGTAGGAATTTTTTGCTAATAATCATTTTGGGAAAACATTTATTTCAAATTGGATTCTAGCAGTATGGTTTTAAATGTGTGCATAGTTTCAATGTACAATTTTGGTTTTCAAAGTGGGTTTGATTTCAGTTGGAGAAGGATACAAGTCAGTTTGCAGGTTGGGAATAACCCAATGGATGAAGGCACTCGGTCAGTCATTTATTTTTTTCCTCACAAGGAGGATAACATCCCCATTGATGCCAATATTTGTGTCCTATAACTTTCTCAAGGGTCAAATTCTGAATCGAGTATTTGACATATATTAGGATGTTGAAGAAAATAGTGTTTGAAAGGGTAATGAAGTTGTCCTACAGATTCTTATCATCATATAAAGTGTCAAACTATCAATTAGTGACCTTCATCCATCAATTAAAGCCAAACAATAGAAGAAAATGTCAAAAGGAAACTCGCTCTACAAGTTCACTGTGCAAGTTCGTTGTGAAAGTTTTGGAAATGACTTCTTTCGTAGTCAACTTCAAACTCAGTTTCTGACCACATGGAAATGAATACTTGAAAACCGAAAGAGCAATTTTTTAAGAATGAGCCCATTCACAAAAATTCTCTCATTTTCTTCATAGGTGTGATGGTTTGGAAGATTCAAATGGATCTTTACAACCAATTTTTCAGATTTAAATATTTAATGATTTCCTATTTTAGTCATTATCTTTGGGCACGTATCTTGAGATGCTGTAAAGGAATATTTGAAAAATGAAAGAGCAGTTTTTCAAGAACAAGTCCATTCAAAAAAACCTCATTTTCTTCACAGGTGTCATGGTTTGGAAGATTTGAATGCATCTTTACATTCTGTTTTTTTCATTTAAACATTTAATGATTTCCTATTTTAGTCATTATCTTTGGGCGCAAATCTTGAGACTCTAGAGAGGAATTTTAGAAAACTGAAAGAGGCTTTTGTCAAGAACGACCCCATTCACAAAAAAATATTTTTATTTCTTCATAGGTTTCATGTTTTGGAATATTCAAATGGATCTTTACAACATATTTTCCATAAAATTGATTCTTATTTCCTATCAGGTAGTTCTAAACATGTGGCTATAATTTTGTATCAAGATCCAACTTTCAGAAGGAGTTGAGCTTGACCTCCGTATCTTGGGGAAGATTCTTTTCTATATATATTTTTAATTTTTATTGACTAAAGGGGGAGTTTTCAGAAGCATAGAGGAATTTTTTTCTTGAATAGCTTGTAATCTTTTTTGAAGTTTAAAGAAATATTAGTGTAGAAGTACAATGCTATTCATACCAGAGATTCTTGTGGTGGTGATCTAAAGTATTTGTTTCCCTCTCATGTATGTATTTCCTATGTTCTTTTCTCATTCAATCTGCAACTTTATATTCTTAAAATGGAAAGCTAATGGCCTGGAATTCATTTGATATTGATGCTTTAGATTCAAGCAATTTAAGTATTGTTAGCTCTTAACTCAATCAGAATTCATCGCAGCTGGTGCTCTGAATGTGGTTAATTGTTTCCTCTTTCTTCCATCCTACAACAACGATATTTAAAATGAATTATCACCTATCTAGCCTCTACTTCTTTGATAGTTCTACCACTAGTCACTAATAGTTCCATTTGCTTCAAAGTTGATTCCATTTCCCAATAGATTCATCCTCTTGTTTGAAGCATCTTTATAAATATATTCATCTGATAAAATACCTAGACATTTATCCTTAAGATACAAGTCATCTTCTAGAGACCAAGTGACAAGCGAGATCCATCTATGAATTGAAAGGGATAGTTTCAGTTCTAAAGTGGTTTTGTGGTTACCTTTGTGATTTTCTTCCTCAGCAAAGAAAATTACATAGTGCTAACACAGGTGAACGCTGAAAATCAACATCGAACAAGTTTATTACAACCTTTACATATTCTAGAATGGAAATGGGAAATTATTTCTGTTAACACCAAGAGTTGTTCTTAGACTGCTTTAAGGGCAAGCCCAATACCCATCAGAATATAAATGATTAAAATGGGTTTATACTTGAGTGGATCAACAAGACTGAGTAAAGACATGGAGAGGTTATAAAATTGTGTGCAGAGGAATTCCATTGGGCATGGAGTCATAAAATCCTACAAATCAAAGGCAATCAAACTATATACTAGGTAAAGGTTATATATAATTATGGGTAGAAGCATAGAGAATGTGAAAAAAATTCAGAACATCCATAGTACAAAGATCCTTCCTGAAAACATATTAATGAGTGCTTAAAGAATAAACAATGGTTAATAGGAAACCTACAACAGATATTTTTCTTCTCATGAATCCATTAATCAATGGTAGCTATGATCCTCAAAGACTGCAATCTATTTAAGCAAGAAGATAAGGTAAAATGATATAAAAGAAAAACAACATCTGATAAATAGCTTCATGAACCTTCAATGACATAAATGTTGATTACAAATAGGCCCTCAAGCTTACAAATAGGCAACTAATATTATCCTCAAGCTATCTCCTCTCTTGGATCATGAACTGAACCTCTTCCTCAACAAAACAATTGCTATCTATAGTGTATCATTCCTTCCTACTCCAAATAGGCCAAATACCAAGTGGTTGCATTGAATTCCCTTTTCTCTATGAGTTGTTACAACAAGGTGAAACAAAAACTCCACCTAGCTCCTATTTTTTTGGATCTTGTCTATTGTGATAAATTCATTTTGAAACATATCATGTTGCTTGATATTATGATGGAACACATGTCCCTCATGTCCAAATACCTCGTAGGAAACCATTAGAACCCCCTGAGACAAGTGGCAACCCTCCTACAACACATATGTATCATACTGTTATAGTTTGCAGCACCTTTGACAACATGTGTTGTGAAATTTCCTATAGGTGATGATTTCAAATTTTCTCCCGAATGACGAATTGGGTTAGATTGGTGTTTGGTCAGAAAGTCAATAATATAATCATTCATCTCCACAAAAAAATTCATAAGAAGCCATATCGAAATTTAAATGTTATGATGAAAAAACTGACATTGTCATGTACTAATTCACTGCAAACTATCCCAAAACTACCAGTTTGCAGTGCAAGTTCGGAGCGTGAAAAGTTGGACTAGGTTTTATGATAGGTTTGCAATAATTCACACATATGAAGAGGAAAATGAATTTGAAAATTTAAAACCTCGGACCTAAGTGAAGCACAATGAAGGAGGGTTTGGTCTAGTCAGAAAACATAGGGTTCACAACGCACAGTTTGTAGCGTCATAAAAAATATAGTGGATAAGTTTATTGTTGGAAGAAGTAGCTACAAATTGATATTTTTAGTATAACATAACAAGCTTGAATATTTCCAGGGTTTAAAGTACCAATATTGTAGGATTTGATTAGTGAAAAGATTTTGTAGCACAAAAAATATGTAACATTTTGCAGTGCAAAAAAATAATAGCAACTGTATCCAGTCCAATCAACCTTCAGACAATGCTCAATCACAAAACGAGGTACCTGGTGTATCTGAAACTTTCATCTGGTGTCTCACGACATAGACTAGGACTTTTTTGGAAGCATTCAATCCTCTTTCATCATCTACAACCAATTCACAGTGCCATATTTGAAACCAATGGAAACGCACTTCATTCAAATGATAGAACTATTTATTGATCTCAATCTAAAGAACATGATGCATTAAAGGTAGAGAAAACAATGAGATATCCCTTGACACGTTTCCAAGGTATAATGATGTGTGATTAGTGCATGAGGTACTTTCTTGATATGTTGCGAATTTTCAGGTGAGTTTGCAACAAGTAGACTTGACACTTGATTTGGCCCTCAAATGGTTGAAAATGACATAAGGAACCTTTGTACACCCCTATACATCCTACGTGCTAACAATTTTTATAGATTTCATTACAGGTTTTCCTAAAACTCCAAGACAACATGATTTTATTATGGTAGTAGTTGACAAATTGAGTAAGTCTGCTCACTTCATACCTATGAAATCTACCTATAAAGCTATTAATATTTCATAAATTTTCATGAAAGAGATATTTAGGTTGCATGGCATTCCCAAAATGGTTTTTTCAGATAGAGATGTTAAGTTTACATCAAATTTTTGGAAGGCATTGTTTGCAGGTCTGGAAACTAATTTGAACTTTATTACAAGTTATCATCCACAAACAGTTGGACAAATTAAACAATCAAACCAGATTATTGAAGATATGGTATGCATGTACATAAGGGAGAAACCAGCTAAGTGGGAAGAGTACCTACACTTATAGTCTAGTTTGCACACAATAACAATTATCAATCCTTAGCAAAAATGAGCCTCTTCAAAATTTTATATGGAAGAAAATGTGTGACTCCCGTCAGTTGGGATAATTTGGTTGATCGAATAATGGTTGGACCAGAGATGCTCCAAGAAAAATGGAACAAATAGTCAGAAAAGTGAAAAAGAATTTAAAAGTTGCACGATGTCAATAGAAAGTTATGCAGATAAGAAAAGACTGCATAAAGAATACAATGTTCGAGAACATGCATATATTAAAGTTAAAGCGAAATAGAGTTCATTAAAATCAGGAAGTTGTTCCAAGTTAGCACCAAGGTTTTGTGGACCTTTCGAATTACTAGCTCGAATTGGACCAGTGGCATACCAACTAGTGCTCCCTGCTAATTTGAAAATTCATAATGTTTTTCATGTTTCATTTTTAAAAAGGTATATTCATGATTCTAGTCACATTATTGATTGGAACATGGTGCAGGTGGAACTAGAAGACGAGTTCTAGGAAAAACCTCTATGTGTTATGGACAGGAAAGAAACAATACTTTGGAATAGAGTCATCACCCAGGTAAAAGTGCAACGGAATCACTTTAGTCCTGAGGAGGATACTTTGGAGTTGGAGGACAATATGAGGAAAATATATCCAAATTTGTTCCAAGAGGTGACTCGAAGCGAGAACTAACATCGAGGATGGTGTTATCTTTAAGGGGAAGAGGTTGTGACATCCTCAATTATTAAACATTTTATTTAATAATATCCAATTAGGGAAATTTGTATTTGACTTTATTAAGTCAAGTGACTGTTATTATTTAAATTATTATGCAAGATTTGGAATTTCCAACTGTCCTCTTTGTATAGACATATGTAAGAGGAAATGTTTTTTTAATAATAAATGTAGGAAACATATGGAACAACTATGTTAAAAAGAGATGACCATGACTCCATGAGTGGGGAGCATGATGGAGCTAACTCAGATCATGATTAGACAAATGTCAGAAGTGATATTTGGTCATTGGTGACCCCTAAAAATCAGGGATTTATAAAGCTATGAATTTCGAAGAGGGAAATGATTCAATGAAAAGTCATAGGAATAAAGAAAGATAAGTACAACATATGTGGGAGGCAGGATGTTGCTTATTATGTTGTAAGTAAAATAATTCTTTTTTGTTCGAGAATATCGATGTTAGGTAAATAATTTGGGAATTGTACAAAGGTAAATTGGCAAAGGAGTGGATCTCAGTTCATCCTCATGGAGTCGTAGTCAGGCTTGGGAGTGATCAGAACAAGTAACTTGGTTGTTTTGCCTCTACGGTTGGGTGAAATGTGGTTGTTTCATTTGTTTCCAACTTGTTTGGTACATATATGTGTCTTGTATTACTAGTTTATTCAAATGTTTCTTTTATTAATTCTTTGATTAGTTACAAAAATAGTTAAACACATGAGTTTGCTCATTGCAGAATTTAAGTTGGTTCTTTTTCTATATTCTACATAAATTTCATAGTTATTGAATTATGCATCCCAAATGAAAATCTATATACAACAATGCTATAGTATATGGGTCAGCATTACTAGTTATAATCTATGATAATTCTTTGAGTAATGTACAATTGTAGCATAAAATAGTAAGATTTAGAATGATAGAATTGAAAGTGAAGTAAAAAATATCACAACATTATATATATATATATATATATATAAAGACTGTATTATGGATAATTATCTAAACAAAAATTACAAGAATTTGATACCAAGATGATAACCTATGTACATAAATATAGGTCACTCTTTACTTTTCATAAGAAAATCTAGTCCCCTTAAACAAATGTCCTCTTTTAGAGGTACACATTGTAAGTAGAATTACAAATTCAGAATCAAAGGTTCCACTGAAGAGATATTAAAATTTATATCATCATTATAGGAACCTGAATGCCTTGCTTGTATCCTTGAGGATACCATAGCATGTATTCTTTCCTTTACCTATAGAAATCAAATGAGAATGATTAGTATAATGTTATTTAGATTTAAGAATTAAAACAGACAAACACATATATTCAACAGGAAATTGAACTTACCTTTCTTTCTCAAGGAGCAACGCTATTGGGAAAGCGGAATGTGAAATCCCCTATTTTGTTTACAAAAAAAAGAACTTATTCAGATTATTACTATGGTAGTAATGATTAGAGAAGTAATAATAATGAACGAAAGGATACTCAGGAAGAATAAATTTATTACCTGTGTCGAGTCTTTTGCTGGAACCAAATTCGGAAGAGGCCGACACAATACCTAGATAGTGAAAAATGATTTATTATCTGATGGGTTCCCTCACAAACAGAAGGACCCATCATTAAAACTATATTATTAAGCTATTTGAATCAAATATTATACAATAGAGGTTGCGTACAAGAAATAAATGCTCGATAACAGGGAGATACTATTCTTATACACATACATATTTGTATAGAATTAAATATATACAATTAGTGATTGACTACTTTAATTACAGTGGAGTTGAGTCCCAAATACATCTATAATGGGAATAATATCAAACAAGGCTATAGAGAATAAAATGTGGAGATCCCAAGCATAAACTAAGATATTATTAAAACAACAATAAAAAATAAAACCGAAATCCTCATTGTTATATTGTATGATCATTACATGGGCGTATAAAGTGGATACAAATTCTTTGGAATGCGTTGATAGAATTCACCTTGATAAAAATATCGAGGCTAGGGTTTTCTGCATGCAGGGTAAATAATCTCAAAACGTGGTTCGACGAATCTAGAGTGCATTGCCTCATTAATCCCATAATATTTTCACAAATGTAATGCAAGTATAATAGGATATGCCCAAAATAAAACAATGTCTTTGTTATAGCTCAAACTGTAGGTTGGGAAAATGCTGACCCAATCTACAAGATGGTGATAATTGTGGGGGATTTTACCCACTGTCAACTTAGATAAAACCTCCCTCACTTTTGTGAAGGAAGAATCTTACACAAGGGGGAGTCTTGGGTGACCCTAGGGGGAAAGTGACATGGAAAGTTATACTTATGAAGATATTCCCCTATAGGTCAATTTTCTAAGTGGAGAGTGTCTTGACAATGAGCTTCAGATGTGGTTTATGGTTCCCAAGTGTTTGAGTACCTATGGAAGATGGTTGTACCTTCCTAAGACACAAGAAAAGACAAGATACAAGATAAGCATTCCAATGGACAAGAAATTTAAACTTCTTTTCCCTATTTTCATAAGTCAAACAAAATATATATCACCAAGCAAATGGTAGTTTAAAGCTACTAAATAACATACTAAAAGTCTAGTAAATGATGTAAGAGATAAGCTAGCAAGTAATAGTACGACTCAATTATGAAAGGATAAGACTTTAGCAACAAAACAAGGTTGTTATAAACAAGTATTGCATAGATATATTATCATACTTATGGTTGTATAAAACTAGTGATACAACAGAAAATTCCAACCCACAAAAAGTACATGTAAACCACACAAAAAGTGCCTTGAGACTAGTAGATTATTATGGTAGCTTGCTAGTAAATTTTGACAGTTTGAAATGTAATTCATGAATAAAGAAAGAGAGTGATTTTATGCAGCCCTAATGGTTGTATATTTTGTTTAACTATAGCTCCCAGAAAACTAAATAGACCAAGACTCCCTAGAGGCTTTAGCAACCTCAAAGTATCAACAATAAACTCCAACTTGAACAATATTGAAATCTCACTAAATCACGTTTACCAAAGCAAACAATTTATTTCTCCAATGCAAACTTCATATTAGTGCCTTCAAATTTTGGGTGAATGGAGTCTTAAAAAGCATGATTTAGATCAAAAAATTCCCTAGGTGTGTAAACCATGTTACTCCTTAAGGTATGCATATCAAACTAAGGTATATCAAGGAGGGTGTACACCCTTGTACTCATCCTAGCAAGCTTGTAATAAAATACTTGTAAACTTGAAAATGAGATGAAGCTTAATGGAGGGTGTATGCACTTATACTCCTCTTAGGGTTTCAACCAACAATAACCATGAAACAAGAAAGAATAATTAACAATTGCATAATTTCCTTACTAATTCCAAGATAGATGCAAGAACAAACCCTAGTTCACCAAGCAAATTACCATTCATAAGACAAAGAAGAATTCTCCAAGAAGTGCACACCACCTTATCTCAAGCATTCACCAAGATATAATCACCAAAAAATATTTTCACAAGAGAGAGATACCATTCCCAAGTAGGGTGTAAATTTCAACCACTAGTCTTCTCACAATGCGAGAGCTATGATGTAAAAATGAAATGAAATGATATATATTTATACAAATCATACTACAAGTGTTTGTCCACTTAATTTTAGGGTAAAACACAAATTAACGAGATTAAAACCCTTACTTTTCCCTTTTACAATATACAACTCAAATTTAACCCTAAAATGCACATAAGAAACCCTAAAGAAGCATGATGTCACCCCTTTAGGGATGCATTTTGGCACCTTTAGCAAATAATTGAGCTTGGAGATGAAACGTTGGGCCTACAAAGGCCTCTCTCTTAAGCACTAGGGTCCTCAAGGTGCCCCTCTCCACCCAAATATTTCAAGTGTCAAACAACAACATCATCACCACAAGCCATAGCCCTAGGGTGACATAAACCTCAAAAGTGATGATTTAGCCTCAAGATAAAATCATTGGGATAGCTAAAGGTTGGGTTATGTCCTTCATGGTATCTCCTGAGGCCACCAAAGGCTAGAAGCGTCATCCGTTGTGTGGGTCATGGTATCGAACCCGTGGGCTTCAATCCCCAAGGAATCCTAAGCTAGGCTTGTTCTTCCAAATCTATCCACTAACTAGGTCCCGCAAAGACAATGAATGCACCCTTTGAGGATCTCAATTCAAATGAATCATGATAATTAAATCAAATCAATAAAATAGCCATATAATAATGTACATTAAAAACTACCTCATCAAAATAAACAAGTGCTCAAAGACCCTATGCAATTTTCCAAGTTTAGGTATGGGAGGGTTGAAAAAGTGACATTTTGTGTGAATCGTAGCTCATGTTTAGGAGTATTTCCCAAAGGGACCCCTGTCTAGGTCATGTGGAAAAAAATACATGGATGGAGGGGAATTTTTTGGGCATGGGGTTCATGACATAGAATGGATCGTAGTGTCTCATTTGTGGGTGCCTTTTTAGAGGGTGTGTTGCAGCTTTATTTTCAATGCATCCTTTTTCGAAACCCATTTATTTATTTTTGTTCTTTTTAGATGTTTCCAAGTTGAAGCAAAGGTGGGGATTTACCTAAGCATGAAAAAAATTTCCCACTTTGACTCTACCCTGGTCAAATCATGCTTCCCGAAGTTGAAGAGAGCATGTGGGGCTTCTACCCAAGCATGGAAAACATTTCCCACACATGCTCCACTTTGGTTGAAATTTTGTATTAGTTATTTTTCACGAGTCCCATTAGCTTCTTATGAGAGACATTTAATTGTTCTTGGGATCCCTGGGAGATAATCTAGAAGTTATATGATTGGATTTTATATTTTTCTAGCTACAAGCCTCTGGGCCTTTATCCCCTTCTTCCCATGAAATTAGGGACAATCCCTTCTTGGATTAGTACACCCAAAAATAAAAAAATGATAAGTAGGTCAGGGGATGAAGAGTGGAAAGTGACAAGTATGGTTGGGAATGGCATGATGAATCATAAAGAGGACCCTCAATAGAAAACCTATTCCTAAGGGTGACCACTTACTAGGGCACAATGTCAACCACCAAGGTGAAACAAGGGAAAGAGCATAGTTTGCAAGAATATGTTCAGTCAAAATAAGTATAAATTGCAACAATCTCAAATGCCTCAAATACTCAAATGACACTCACCATAATACCTATATTGTACCTCATGGAGCAAGACCCAATGTCTTTTGGAAGAAAGCTGATGTGGTGGATACCCTCATGATGAACCATAGATCTATGGTGGTGAATCGAGCCTCTAGCTGTGAAAGTGGACATTGTTGGTCAAGTTGTCTCATGAACTCCATGTTTGCAACCTAATGGCCTCAAGACATCATCTCCTTAGTTATCCCTATGAATTGGGGATAACATTTGGCTCCTACTTTGGTACATCTAATCAACGTAGTGTGCATCGGAACCACAACATCTCATGGCCGACCTCTACCTACACACATTGAAACAACAAACTCGTTAAGTGTAGGATGGCTCACTCATCCTTTTTCCATATAAAGAAATCCAAAACTTCAAAAATGAAAACAAATCTAGAAAATAATTGTTTTTTCATTTTTTATATATATGATGGAAAGAGAAACATGTAAATCAAGTAGATAAAAATTAAAATAAGATATGAAATGAAACTAAACTACCATCAGAAATCAATATGAAAATGCAAAAAATCAATATGACCTACCTACTTAAATGGGGCCTTGAGGCCTTGAAGATCATGTGATAGGTGATGTCAGGTGAAGTCATATAACTAGTGCAACCATTTGTTCATCATTTCATCAAGGTATCTCTCCCCGTGCTTAATCATGCAATACAACAAAGACAAGTTGAGCACATAAAAATCATGAGCATAAATAGAAATATAATCAATCATGAAATGAAACTCATGCATATGGGTGGGAGGGAGGAAGTCTTGCTAAAAAGAGAAGTCACAACTTTGATCATCCCATAAATCATGCCTGAAAGGATAGCCACAAGCTCGATCAATCCATATCTTAAGAGAGATACCATATGTAGATGGTGGCTCATCTTCATCCCCATTAGCATGATCGTTTCTTCCTAAAAACTAAGAAGACATCAAGGATCCCAACAAGACCCCATGATTTCCCTGAGAAGAAGAAATGAGGTAAGAGATAGGCTAAGGTATAGAAAAATGTTGCATCTTCATTTGTGAATCCGTGTAAAAATCCCCAAGACGAAAATATTTTCCCTTTGATTCTTATGGAATGGCCACGTCCCATTGTTCATCTAAAATTGAGGATGAAGGTGGCTGGAAGTCCTCATAGAACAAGTTGGCATCCCCAAAAGGATCTGCATCACAACTCCCAAGGGATGACTGAAAATCACCATGAAAATGATGTGAAAGTTCATCCTTGAATGGGTGGAACAAATATGTAACCATACCATGATTAGGTTTCCCAAAATATGAATCATATACGCATAAAGACCAGTCTTCTAAATATGACAACTCAACCCCTTTTGCTTGAGATCTACCCTTAATGTTGTAAATGGGGTCTCTATAAAAAATGAATTGACCAAAATCCCATGTGTGTCACCCAGTCTATATGAAAGTGTCTTTGTTCTCATCAGCCATATGCAAGGTTTCTTTCATAAGGCCATCAATGTGACTAAAAGTGACCATCTCCTTGTCTTTGTGTGCAAGAAGAATAGAGGCTAGGGAGAATTCAATAGGATCTTCAAATTATTCATCATTGAAACTAATTGCTTCTTCAACTTCATGTGCAAGAGGAAAGTGAGGATGAAAGACTTCATCTTTCTCAAGTAAGACAATGGACACCAATGTCTCATCTAGGTATTCTTGGAAACTTTATTCATGGATCTGTTCTTCGTATGTAGTAGGTGGATGATACTCTTCATCATTTTTCCATCCCTCATCTATTTTATTATCATTCATCGAAAACTCCTCTCTGCAAAGAGCATTTTTTATCTCTTGGAGAGTATCTTGAAAATTATGAGTAGTTGGTCGATAATGCCTAAGAAATTATTCAATGAGATTTGTAGAAGATGGGATACTTTTTGGATTACATGAGTGTGCAAGCCAAATCCTTTGACTTGATTTTAGTGAAGATACCAAATTTTCATCAACACATCTTCATGTAGCACATTTAATATTGAAGCATACTTCATATAATTCATGACATGTGTGACTGCTAGAGATGGATCACCATTAAATTTAGGAAAACTTTCCCTCTACTCCGTAGAGAAATGATTTGGATATATAGGAATATTTTGAACATCAATAGAAGGGTACACCTTATTGAATTCCCATGGTAAGTACCGTGAGGTCATGGTTCCATTACTTAGGGTAATATCTCAACGGAGTTGTCAGATGAAATTTAATAAAATCTCATCAAGGGTGGAAGGGGGACGTCCTTCAAGTGGAGTTGTCAGGCAAGCAAGGGGTAAATAATTTGGGATGGAAGCTTGCCAAAGTGTCGTTAGGGAATGAAAGATGATTCAAAATCCTCCCTGATAACAATGTCAAAATGTTATTGCTCAAGATATAAGTTTGGAAAATCCCAACCCAATCCACAAGATGGCAATAATTGTGGGAGAGTTTACCCATTGTCACCTCAGATAAACCATCCCTCACTTCTGTGAAGGAAGAATTTGACACAAGGGGGAGTCTCGGGTGACCCTAGAGGGAAAGTGAGATGGAAATTGATACTTATAAATAGATTCCCATATAGGTCAAGTTTCTGAGTGGAGAGTGTCTTTACATCAAGCTTGGGAGATGGTTTCTGGTTTCCAATTGTTTGAGTACCTGCAAAAGATGGTTGTACCTACCCGAGACAAAAAAAAAGACAAGATGCAAGCTAAACAATCCAATGGACAAAAAATTTAAGCTTGTTGTCCCTATTTGCAGCAGTCAACAGAAATATATATCAACAAGTAAATGATAGTTTAAATCTACTAAATAAGATGCTAAAAGTCTAGTAAATGGTGAAAGGGATAATCTAGCAAGTACTAGTATAACTCAAGTATGAAAGCATAATACTTTATCAACAAAACAAGGCTATTATAAATAAGTATTGCAAAGATATATTATCATTCTTATGGTTGTAGAAAAATAGTTCTACACCATAAGATTTCAACCCACAAAAAGTACAAGTAAAATACCTAAAAAGTGCGTTGAGACTAGTATATCATTATGGCAGCTTGCTAGTAAATTTGAAGGTTTGAAATGTAAGTTATGAATAAAAAAAGAGAGTGATTTGTTGCAGCCCTAATGGTTGTATCTTTTGTTTAACTATATCTACAAGAAA
>SNQJ01S0026269.1:146382-158642 GCA_010110895.2 Picea sitchensis | reverse complement strand
AGATTAAAGTTCTTGAAATTCAATTTCAGAAGGTGCTTAGTTAGCTTTTCATACGAGGCTCGTGATGCTTGTTTTAAGTCATATAAGGATTTGATGAGTTTACATAATTTATTTTCTTGTCCCTTCACATCAAAACCTTCTATTTGATGAACTTTCCATCCATTCTATGCTACTAATGAAAATAGAGTACGAATGGTAGCCCATTTTGTTATGGGGGAAAAGTATCCTCATAATCATTGACTTCTTTATGTCAAATCCTTTTTCCATGAGGATTTCTTTGTTCTTTTAGAGTGAGCCATATGATTTGTACATGTTCTTGAAGACCCAGTTGCAACCAATTGGTTTGGTTCAAAATGGAGGACCCAGTAACTTCCATGTCCCATTATTGATGAGAGCATCATAATCCTTCTACATGGCTTCTTTCCACTCATCATGAGAAGCATATTATTCAAAGGAATTTGGTTCAAACTTGCCAGATAAATTCAATTCACGATCATATGAAACATACATATCATCTACATTACATGAATCTGAATGATCTACATCACCTCCATCTTGTCTTGTAGAACTTATCATTCCTATATTTCCAACCTCATCATGATGAACACTTTCAAGTGTCTTTATGAGCTATTTTGATGGACCTTTCTAGGATGGTCCATGTTGTTTCACTGTTTGAGATAGTGTTACATTTCCATAAAGGCTTAACCTTTGAATCCCCTCAATCACATCATCCAAATGAACTTCCTATTTTGATGATGTGGTTGGAACTTCTCATGAAGGGGAGATGGTGCTTCAAAATGAGATTCCAGAGATTGATCCAAGATAGGGATACCCCCTTCAAGATGTGAAATATCATCATAAAAATAATGATATGTATTTACATGGGTGAATATATTCAGATGATTAAGATGCTTCTCAACATTTTTGTCATTCTTGGTTGATTAAAGAAAAATCTCATCTCTAGAAAGAATTAACTTCTTGTTTACCTCATTGTAAAGATGATATTCCTTGATGGTATTTGAGTACCCCAAGAAGATGTACTTCCATATCCTTGCATCAAGCTTGTTTTCTTTCTCGTTAGGAATTAAAGCATAGCAGGTGGAACTTAAGACCCTGAGATGCCTCACCAAAGGAGTGAAACCATACCACATTTCATAAGGAGTCTTGTTCCTAAGAGCATGGGATGGACTCNACCCTGTTGTTCTCATAGGTCCACAGACATCAACATGTACTATTTGAAATGGTTTAGTTTTTGAATGTTCTTTGGTTTTGAATTTAACTCTAGTTTGCTTACCATGTTGACATTACTTGCAGACAGAACTTGAAAGATCCTTTATGACAGGTAAATCTCTTATTGCTTCATTTTTATTCAACTGAATCATATTTTCAAAGTTAATGTGTCCAAGTCTTTTGTTCCACAACAAACTTTCATCTTTGGCGCAACACCCCCTACCTTAGCAGGTTCTGCGTGACCTCTTGGTCTTAGGATCATTCTAAACCTTTCGCTGAGTCAGATTGACTCTTTGATTTTCCCCATAGGGAATATCTCACACACACAAGGGTGTATCCACAGGTACTTATGAGTTATTCCTGTGTGATCAAACACATGACGCTAACTCTACACACCTGATCAAAAAATATGATCGAGACTTTTACCGAAAAAGGAATTTTGGTTTCGCGACTTCACGAATCCTGATGTAAGTTCCTTGAATCTTCAACCTCCGAAAACCAAAATGTCAATGAAGGTTGAATCCTTCAATGCGCCAAACACACGCCACTTTTTTCCCACTAATTTTTGATTTTCGGGACTTGAGATAACAACCAACAATCGTTCCTCTTCCCTTATGATTCCCCAAATTCTAAAATTTCTCCTTTAGCGAGATCAACGACCTTTCGAGATTTTCGCCGAACCTTGACCACTCCTTTGACTTCCACCGCATGTATCCTCTGACTGATACTTGGGACCCACCTTTCGACATTTCTCTCTTTGTGATTTCAGGAGTTGTGTTGAGCATGAAACTATACCTCTTGAGTCCTGAAACCCCGAAATCCGATTAGGGCCCAATGACTATTGTTCCTCAACCTTTCAGGATTTTTTCCTTTCGCTCTTCGGGATTTTGCGACTCGCGAAAATCCACAATAGAGAGTTTCCTTACCTTTCGAAACTCTGATTCCCGAATTCCCGAAGCCTCACCTCCCACGTGATCTACGTCTGAGATCTTCCTTGATCCAATGGCTCTGGATCTTTCAGGATTTTGTGAAGTAGGAGTTCGAAACTCTCGATTCCAAAATCACAGCCTCCTATAATTCCTGAACCCCGAAATGCCAAAATGACGAAATGGGCTCAATGACGATTAGCGTCTGACCAAATATTAGTCCATGTGACTGCTTCCTCCATGACCACAGCCCTACTCCAAAGACACATTGCGTTTCGCGACTTTGGGGTTTTCAACGCAAAGTGCCCCGGCTCCTTGTCCTCAAAATTTATGAAATGTCGAACCCCGAAAGGGTCTAATGCTCCTTCGCTCCTCCCTTAAACCTTCTCTAGGAATCGTCTCCACCATCCATTTCTGCTCTTGTTACCCCTTTCGCGATTCGGGACTTGGAGCAACCAAGGATTTGGCCTGCACTCCAACTTAATGATTGTAAGGCTCACGGGATTTCGCACTTCTCCATGAAGTGTCTCCACCATCCATTTCATCTCCTCTCCTATGCGACCTCCCAGAGGTTAAACTCTGTGCACCTTCCTTTGGATCTGATGGCTATTGATCCTTTGCACTATATCTGACGGCCCATGTCTGTTTCTCTTCCTTGTGCACTTTCCTTCGTGCATCTGGATGTAGACTTCAACGACCCAGATCTCCCCTCTCCAGCTGATCTAACGACAACTGTGCTCTACCCTGAGCATGCCCTTCTTCCTTTCCCTTGGAAGATTTTTTTTTCTCCAAAATGCCTCGGCCTTTGTCTCTGTTATGAAGCTTGTAACCTTGGCTCCCACCTGTATTCTAAGAGGTGTTCCTCCTCCTGAGTTTTATTTCTCTAAACCTCAAAGGTTCCTTCGAGCTCTACAACCTCTTGCAGGACCTTTTCATGAAATGGTGCTATCTCTTCTGATATTATCTGTGGCTCTGACCTCAAAGTGTCTCTGTCCCTTTCTCTCCTTGAAGGGATGTAAGTGCCCTCTGGCAACTTCCTGCTCAAGCATGCTTTGTTGAGCCTGCAGGATGTCCAATAACCCTGTGAGTGTCTCCTCCTGTGACACTTCTCTTCTCTCTAAACTCAAACAAGAGTTCCTTATGTGCACACTTGCACCAACTCAATGCCCACCTGGAAGAGTTCTCCATAATCCTCAGTGACTTTGTCTTCTCACCGAACTCGAAATAGAGTTCTCCTCATGCATCCTGCGCATTTTCTCAATGCCCTCCTGGCAGAGCCTTTACAGAATTCTCAACAATTATGCTTCTCCTCTCCGTGATCTCCTCTGCAAATTTTCTCCTTTAAGGTGTTCAGCAACCTTGAGGCTTCCTCCTTGAGTCAATGAGTTTATCTAGTGCGCCCTCCTTGCACATCTTTGTTTGAAATTCTGCATAATTCAGAAGTGCACTCCTGCACTGGTTTTCAGAGACCGCAATACTATGTCATGCACTCTTGCATGAAACCACAAAGAATCCAAACTTGAAATCAAAGAAATCTCAGATAGGAAAATCTATCTATCTCTGCAAATGCACATCTAACATACATCTACAAAATATCATCAACACATAAAGACATTCATTCATGAACTCACAAACACATGAACAACAACATGCAGGAAAAACTGCTATGTTTGTATTAATATGAAATGCCTCTTTACAATGTGAGCTTGGACTACAACAAAGTCACGACTTCCTCTCTTCTCCCTATTCTTTTTGTTCTTCTCTGCCTGAACTAAATCTAGATTCAAAGAAGATCTTTTTACAAAGAGGGGCTCCTCGAGCTCTTCCCTCCATCTCACCAACTCTCATTAATTTACATTCAATTACATTGAATGGTTGTCGAGTCCGAATCAGATCTAGATCTCAGCCCTACAACCATTTAAGGCAAACTTTATCTAAAGCCTACTCACATGCATGGTTTTTGGCTCTACCAGCCTTACAACATTTAATACAATTTTTCAAATTTTGAAAAAACGAGAGGGCTGCGCCTCTCTCCTTCCATTGAATGTGCGCTTTGATGTGTTGGCTAGCTGGTGCGGATCTGGGTTGGATTGATGCTCCTGCATCAATCTTCACTCCCGAGAGAACATTTTTCTTTTTCTTCATCTAGTATGTAAATGTTGCTTGAAGTTCTTGTGGTTGTTCCAACTAGTTTATTTGAGTTTATATCCCTGATTTGACATCCTTTTGAATAAAAAATCATAAAGAGACCTTTATCACGGGTTTGACTTACACTCAATAAGTTATGTTCCATTTCCTCAACCAATAAGACATTTTCAGCCATGATTTTCTTGTTGTTTAGACATACAGTGCCTCTTCCAACTATCCTAGCTGATTGATCATTTCCAAAGGTGACTGTGCCTTTTTTTCGTTCATCTAGTTCAACAAAGAGTTGTTTTCTACTTGTCATATGCTTTGAACATCCACTATCCACAACCCATTTTACTTTATGTTCTTCTTGTAGAGCTATAGTGCATTTTTCATTGTTCAAATTTTCACTTTTCTTTTTCCAATATTTGGTTTTCAGATCTATGTAAGTGGGTTCATTAAATTTCTGAAAACTCATAGGACAATTTCTTGACACATGCCCAAAGTTGTTACATTTGTAACATTCAGTCTCATATCTTAAGGTGCCAAATCTATTGTAAGAGTAGTTTATATTATTTTGACTAGTTTTACCATGTCCTCTTCCATATTCAAAATTAGACCTTTCATGATTGTTATGTGCATTTATATTTCTTGACAAACTATTACAAAATGCAACCTTATGTCCATACTTATAACAAAATAAAAAGTGGCCTTCAAACTTGCTTTGATGTCTGCCATAACTTCTTATATGCACTGTTGAGCCCTGATTTTCTTCTTGCCTTTCTGATTCCATCTTCTTGCTAGTAATTTTCTCATGATTATCCTCTGTACCTATTTTATAACCACTTGAACTAGAACATCCATTAGTTACTGCAGATTTATAACCAATTCCAGTCTTATCATATGTTGATCTTTGACTACTAATAATTTTATCTAACGCTTGAGAACTATGATTCATGTCATTTTCTTGTACTTTCTTTCTTAATGAGACTACTTCAATTTTTAAACCTTCATTTTCCTTATCCTTTTCTGCAAGCATTTTTGTTAGATCTTCTTCAGTCACTCTAGCCTCTTCTATTTTAAGTTTTAAGACAACTACCGTGATTTCAATGCTCTCAATCAAACCATTTGATTTATGTAATTCAAATTCTAGATTCTCAATTTCTCTTTTAAAATGTTTGCATTCCCTTCTCACTTTTCTTAATTCACTTAAAGCACTTACCAATTCGGCTTCTAGATCAACTTCACCTTCTTCTTCTTCACCAGACTGATCATCCTGTTTTTCCATATCCATAAAAAGTTGTACATATGAAATGTCATCACTCTCACCAGATTCTAAAATATCACTGTCATCTTTTATACATAGGCTTTTCCTTTTGTAAGTTTTTCTTTGAAAAAAATTCTTATGTCTATTCTTGAATTCCTTAGGTTTTCTATCACTGTCTTCTTCATTATCAGTATGCTTATTGTAAGGACACTTAGATGCAAAATGTCCTATTCTACCAAAACCAAAGCATTTCAGAGGAAGCTTACCTTTATACTTGCCACTACCTCTTTTCATATTTTTAACAAAATTTGCTTCTTCCACATCACCTTCTGACACCTCATGACTATTGATTTCTTCTTCAACCTTTTTCTTATCTTTCTTTGCTACCTTGAAAGATAATTATTTCCTGAAAGAATTATCACCAGAGGTTCTCATCTGATATGTTGTTAGTATCCCATGTAATTCATCCATTTCTAAAGTATCAAGATCTGTTCTTTCTTCTAATGCAGATAGTTTTGAATCAAATCTTGCAGGAAGTGAGCTAAGTACCTTTTGCACAATAATATTATTTTTAACTATTTCTCCTAGACCTCTCATGGTATTAACAACTTCATCAATACGAAGAAAGTAGGTAGCTATATCTTCATATTCTTCCATTTTCAGGCTTTCAAATTGACTTCTATATGATTGTAGCTTAGCACTCTTTACCTTAGTGTCTCCTTCATATAAATTTTTCAATTTATCCCATATTTCATTTGCTGATGCACAATGCATAACTTTAACAAATTCTGACCCTGCTAGACCTCCTAGTATTTCATACATAGCTTTGGAATTACTCGCATAGAGTCTCTTACCTATAGCATCTATTGGAATGGTTGCTGGGACTTTATATTCATTTAGTACAGCCTGCCAGATATCTACTCCTTGAGTTTGTAAAAACAACTTCATCTTGATACTCCAAAAAGCATAATTATCACTGTTATCCCCGATTTCTATGGATAAATAGGGCATCATATCTCTAGGCCCAGAGGTCATCGACAAGGAGTATCGAGAGCAGGATTGACCTGAGCATGGCCCTAAAGGGCCCATCCTTCTTCTTCTTCGTCATATTTTTCCTATCAGTAGCAGCAACATCCATCACCATCGGCTTGGACTTGCATCAGAGAAGACTCTTGCTCCATGAGGTAATTGGTGCAGGTATCATGGTATCTGTCATGTTTGATCGTTATAACTTTCAGATATATGCATCAGATTCCTTACATTTCTGGCAACTGCTTGGATCTTACACTAACCCACTTAACCATTGCTGGGGGGATTAACAGGGTTCCCTAGCAAGCTTGTACCCATAGGTTCTGGTTAGCCACCAGGGGAGATCTGAAGAGCCATCGTCTGCTCCCACCATATTATCATTTTACATCTTATTTCCCATACATCTATCCCATTCCCTTAGTCTGGGCATTAGGATGACCTATTTGAGGGGTTACACTTTGTCCTGTGGGAAGAAGGGGATAAAGGCCAAGGAGGTAAAAGCAGCTGGTAAAAGATAAAAGCCATAGGAAATAAAACCTAGAGATGCCTCACCCAAGGATCCCCGAGAAGGCAATAAAAGGCCTCTCGATAAGAAACAAAAGGGACCCAAAGAAAAATAATAAAACAAGGAATAGCCAAGAGGATGGGAGGTCTCATCACGAGCCGACCCATTATGTTCATAGGTATCTAGCAGTATTACATTGCCATTATCTGGTCACCATTCTAGGGCAATGACCCTTGGTTGCATGGCCAAGGGAAAGGGGGTCTCATCACGAGCCAACCTTATCATTTCTGTGAAAATACTTGTGGGTAACACTGTCATCTCTGGTCACCATGCCAAGGCAATGTCCTCTGGTCAAACCTTGAAGCAAAAAAGAAAGAAAAGGTAATAAATAAAGAAAGAATAAAGGCAAATAAAGGGCTTGGAAAAAACTGCATCCATGACAGGTACAACTCGCCTCCTACAAAGGCACCCACGGATAATAGCTACCCTTGGTATTCACTGTGTCTGGACATCCTTAGATCATGCCACCTCATATTACATGGCTTGAATGATGTATTTTGGAAACTTTCGTCTTCTTATGGGTGCTGGCCTAATGGGTTACCTTATCTTTTTCTTCAGCTTTGTATAGTAGATCAATGTAATATCTTTGAGCTATTAGAGGATATGCTAGGGGTCTTATGCATGTATTTGATAAAATTAATGATGAAATATGATTGACATTGTTATGATCTCGAGGAATAATGAGCCCATGGAGGGAAATTTTTTTGATGTGCAAGACCATGCCCGACGGACAGGTACACATGGGGAGATGATTAGCTCAGACCTCCATGGGACTGAAGATCCCATCAGATGGTTGTTGGGATGGCAGAGACAGGACAGTGATGTGATGAGCCTTTGCACATGAAGAAAAGAAGGACGTTCCACATGGGACACTTTGGCTGAGCCCAGCCTAGGGGGGATAACCCACTTCAGATGGAACGTTTTCCTCTTGATGGACAGGACGTCACCCAAGAGATCTGGACGTTACCTTGAGCGTGTGGCAGTTTGATGAGGTTACTGGCACATGTGGCATCTTGGAGGAGCCCTAGAAGGGCTAACGCCTGACTTCTGGATGCTGGACTAACCCAAAAAGGGCCAACGTCTCCCTCATAGGGGCTTGACGTCCCACCTTTTTCTCATTTTGTGTCTTTTTCTTAGCAGTTAATATAAAAAACAGTGTAATTTTTGTAGTCAGCATTGTCAGCTGTTTTAATGACCTATTTTGTAAATTAAAGGTCATGGAATGATATATATTGAGGATATTTTTCCCTCATTTGGACATAACAGAACTCACTCTCTTGTGAGATCTTAATTATTGCGCCCTACTTGGGTAGTTTTGGTGTTTTAAAGTGAGGCACAACTTTTGAAGGAGGATTTCTCTTGGCATTTATGGCATTTCTTTCAAGGAAGGTTTACAACTAGGGTTTGCACATGCTTTTCTTCATGGTATGTAAGTGTTTTTCCTGCAAAACTTCTTGATTGAATGGTTGTAGGTTAGTATTCTTGCATTTACTTATAAATTTGTTTATTTTAAAACCCTAGGTAGTAAGCACACAAGCAGGTCATTGCTACATGTTCCCTTGTTGAGAAATAGTTTTTAGCCATTGAAGAAAGAAGATATAGCCTATCCATTGCTACACTTATCTTCCTTTTTCTGATCTAGCGTTGAAGTTATAGGTTGAAAAGAGGAGACATCCTAGGCCTAGTTTGACTACACCTAGGGTTTCACCTTCTAGGGTTTGAAGGCCTTGCCTTTGCAACACTTTCTCCCTTAAATTTATACTTTGAGCTAGCCATTTTGCCAAGTTTATTTAGAGAAGGAGGAAAGAGCACAATGCCTTGCTTAAGCAACACCGTAGTGAGCCTCTTTCCCCTAGGGTTTTGATTCTAGGGCCCTGCGTTTGCAGCACCATAGAACCCTACCTTCCAGTCTCTAAGTTTTCATCCTCCCGAGACCTTGTGCACTTACTTTTGACTCCATATACCCTAAGGCATTGGTTAGATCTCCAACGTTGAGCCTCTAGTGTACAAAACCATCTTTTAAACTTTAATTTATGAAACCCTAACTAACTAACCCTAACATTTCTAACAAAATAAAGGCTGACGTCATAGTGAATATCTCATCTTGACACAGCAAAGGTGTAATAATAAGCAATTGAGTGATGACGTCAAGCATTTATTGAACCAATTATTGATTGAATATACTCTTGGCTTGGTCATTTGGATAGATATTGATGAATTGATGATCTTTCTTAGGCTAATTAACAAAACATTGACTTTCATCTTGTATCTATGGCATTGCTTATTAAATGAAATCAGATAGTTAAAGAATTACTAACCCTTTGAGTTATAGCCTGTAAATATATATCTTGTGTTGTTATTATCTTGTTCCGGGCAGGTGTTTTGAATAGGGCCTACACTTCTTTCATTGGCCGATTAGCCGGACTATCTGATACTGGTGGTAACCTGCGAGGAGGGAAATCTTAAAACTTGACCTTGTATCCTTTGCCTCTTCAAACCCCAGGATTACCGGGGAATTCTCCCCTGGGGTAACCTCCCTAAATAGAAATAATATCCCCATCGAGGTGACATTGGGTGGGGAGGGTTCCTGTTACGCTAATTTGTCCTCTATATTTTAGCCTGTGACCTAAACTACAAACTGTGTGATAACAATGACCATCAAACAAAGGCAATCCATGTTTTGTAAATTCTAACTTCTTATCCATTATGAATGATCAAAAACTTCAAGTGGTTAAACTAATATCTTGAAGTAACCTACTCTGATACCAATTGTTGTAGATGATAAGTCAACTGAGAGGGGGGGTTGAATCAGTTGTATAAAATTTCTTTCATTTTAAAAGAAGATTACTTATTAATCAATAAATCATGCCTTTAACATTTAACTTGCAATAATACATTTAACCAATAAATATACAATCACATAAATGAAACAATGACACAATGATTTTTCATGAGGAAACCCAAAAGGGGAAAATATCTTCTTCTTATAAATGAAAGGCAAGCTCCAACTCCTCTTTACATTATTATTTTATCTGAGCTACAACCCAGATGAGGCTACTACCTCTGTTTCTTCAACACCTACTAAATGGAAGATACAACTCCCAGATTTACAAGCACCAAATTGTACAAGAAACTTTTACAGTCTCCCCTTGCTCCTCCCTACCACCTTGGAATCCATCTCTGTCACTAAGAACCTGCAAACCAACTCTTTATATTCTTTGGCAAAGGATTCATCATTCAAGTCCTCTATGTTTATATAATCATATCAAAATCCATTCTTCTCCCCTTGATCTATGCTATATCTTCATCATTTCTTCTCACTATCCCCGTATGATTTTATTTCGGTTTTATATTCATTTACATAAATGAATTTTACCTTAGAGCTACGACTGTACCATTAATTCCATACGCACCAACATTCATCTCACCAAATTTCACTTATTTCTACCCTATACATTCAGAGCGTACACTCGAACCCTCAGGCTTTGAAGATTCAGTTACAATAAATGAATAACTATCTTACAATGATTATTATTGGCCAAGGCATCTATAAGAACAACAACCACACGATTAGTTTAAGTATTTAATACGCACCGTTCGATGTAGAAGATGGGTCTCGTGCTTACTCCATATGCCCATTGGCTGTGACCACAGACCTTTACCAAAAGGCACTTTCACGATTCACATATCGACAATCCTGAGGTGAAGACATCTTGTCTCTTCATGTTGTGATCTCTGAAAAGAAGCTTTATCTTGGTGCTAGCTCCTCCTTCTCACATGACCAATGGCGGTGACTACAAACATGTATTTCAGCATTTTTCATTTTCGCATTTCGGCATTTCACATTTCAGCATTTTGGCTTTTAGTGTTTCGACATTTTGGCGTTTTCGCATTTCGACGTTTCGACATTTCACATTTCGGTATTTCGACTTTTAGCGTTTTGGCATTTCGGCGTTTTCGCATTTCGACATTTCTGTGATGAAATTTTTCGACACTCCAAGTTGTGATCCTCGAAATGATCTGACGACTTCACATTTGATCTGGTGGACATAGATTAGATGATTCTCGTTAAATTTTCGGAGACAGATCAACGGTCATATACGACTCTTATATTACCCCTCCAATGCTTAATCCAATGAACATGACTTAATCATTCATTGAGATATATGTCTGTCAGTTTTTTGGTACCTTGGCCGTCAAGTCTTCATGACCGCCAATAATTCAAAAACTCTTGAAATAGAAATTCCAGAGTGACATATCATAGTGACATTACTTAGGATGACATGTCATATGCTGGTCAATCTCCGATCTCTGAAATTCAAACTAAGGGTGTTGACTCCTCTTCCAAGGCTCATTTCACATGTGACCTCGAGTTATAACCAAAGTCTCACCTCCTGGGTTCTTCGCAGTTTTGCATTTCGGTATGTCGAGAGACATGTTGATATCCAAATTAGGAACCATTGTGCCTGTGAAAATTGATCCATGGTGCCTGTGCAAATTGACCAACAAACTGCCCCTTTGGCATTTTAAAGTTTGACATTAATGACAAAACCAATCCTTATGCAAACTGTGCAAATTTCCCTACTGTGTAAACTGCCCTGTGCAAACTGCAAGCCCTACCAACAAATGAAACTAAGGTAAATAAAGGAGGGTGCACACCCTTGTACTCCTCCTAGCAGGCTTGTAATAAAATACTTGTAAACTATAAAATGAGATGAAGATTAATGGAGGGTGTATGCACCTATATGCCTCCTAGGGTTTCAACCGAACATAAACATGAAACAAGGAAGAAGAATTAACAATTGCATATTTTTCTTACAAAATCCAGGAGAGATGCAAGAAAAAACCATAGTTCACCAAGCAAATTACCATTCATAAGAAAGAGAAGAAGTCTCCAAGAGGTGTGCACCACCTTAGCGCAATCATTCACCAAGAGAGAGGGGTTAGAGAAGGAAGGGGGAGGGGAGGAAGAGAGACAGGAAGAGCATAAGAAAGGTCGAGATTTATATGGAGATATATATATAGAGAGGTAGAATGAGAAAGAGGGCCAGAGAAGGAGAGTGAGAGTGAGAATAAGAAAAAGAGAGAGAGGTGGGAGAGAGAGGGGAAGTATAGG
>SNQJ01S0026269.1:123284-144177 GCA_010110895.2 Picea sitchensis | reverse complement strand
ATACTTCTAGGATAACTCAATCTGCAAAGCATCTTCCCGTGAGGGATTTCACCATAAGGGGACCACTTTGGAGTTCATCCATTTGTACTTCTTATCAACCATGACAAGACAATAGTAATTCATCTTTACCTCAAACAAAATTAGGTCCATTACCCAAACCTTTATGCTACCGGACTTTCTTCAAGGGTTGACATCAATGACAACCAAACTTAATAAAAAATCTCCCCCTTTGGCATTGGTGGCAACACTCTGATGAAATATTGAAATCATATCACTCATGCTCCCCCTAGAACCATGCCTTTGTTCTCTGCATATCTGTGACCATTGATCTCCCTGGAATCTTTCATACCTGCATCTGATAAATCTCCCCCCCTTTGTCATCAATGGAAAAGGTATATTTCCATCCGAGGTTGCTCCCCCTAACTGAACTGTCCTCTTTATGGCGCTTCCTAGTGTACATATATGACATATAAGATAATAATTCAAAAGAATTCATTTTGGAGTATAAATAACTCTGAGTATCTAGCAAATATACTCAAAGGCTTCAAGTGGAAGTGGTTTTGTGAAGATGTTTTCCACTTGTTATTTTGTGTCCACATACTCAACTCTGATGTTCTTTTCTGCAACCTGTTCCCGTAGAAAGTGATACTTGATTGGAATGTGTTTCATCTTGGAGTGAATCACCAATTTCTTTGAGACATTGATGGCACTTGTATTATCACAATAGATTGGAATAGGCTCATCATATTGAACCTGTATATCTGTCAGAGTTTGTTTCATCCAAAGAACCTATGTACAACATGTTGTTGCGGCAATATACTCTGCCTCAGATGTAGATAAAGATATTGATGATTGTTTCTTTCTTAGCCATGATACTAAACACTCACCCAAGTAGAACGATTCTCCATTGGTGCTTCATCGGCCATCAATACAACCTTCCCAATATGCATATGTGTAGGAAATAAGTGATAGATCCTTTCCTTTTGGATACCATAATCCAAACTCTTTTGTTCCTTTGAGATATCTGAAAATCCTCTTCACTGCTAATACATGTGACCCCTTTGGTGATGCTTGAAATCACGCCACCTGTCCAACTGCCTGCATTACATCTGGTCTGGATGTTGTGACATATAGTGCGATACCAATCATTGACCTGTATTGCCTTTGATCTGTAGACTTTGAATCATCATCTTTGCTTAACTTGTAACTCGTTTGCATGGGAGTGATAACTGGTTTAAAATCTTCCATTCTAAACCTCTTTAGCATTTCTCTTATATACTTGGTTTGAAAAATAAAAATTTCTTGGTTGCTTTGACGTATATGAAGTCCCACAAAGAAGGATATTTCTCCAAGTAATGATATTTCAAGTTCATTCTTCATATCCTTTGCAAATTTATGAATTAACCTGTCATCATCGCTACCAAAAATAATATCATCAACATAAACTTCAATTAATAAAATACTATCTTGACTTACCTTGATGTAGAGGTTGTTGTCTGCACTTCCTTTTCTGACTCTTGCCTACTGTAGATATTTATCCAGTCTAGAGTACCATGCTCTAGGAGCCTGTTTTAGACCATACAAGGCCTTCTTTAATTTACACACATAATCTACATTCTCTGATACCTGAAATCCTTCTAGTTGTTCAATGTAGACTTCTTCTTCAATTTTCCCATTTAGAAAAGATGATTTTACGTCCATCTGATACACTTTAATATTTTTGGATCATGCATAAGCTAAAAGAAACCAAATTGCTTCCATTCTGGCAACTGGGGCAAATGTCTCTTCAAAGTCGATTCCTTCAACCTGTGCATATCCTTTACATACCAATCTATCTTTGTTACTTGTAACCTGTCCATCTTAATTTAATTTATTTTGGTATATCCACTTTGTGTCGATCACATTCATATCCTTTGGTATTGGAACCAATTCCCAAGTGTCATTTTTCTCTATTTGATCCACTTCTTCATCCATGTCCTTATTCCAAAATTCATCCTTGTTGGCCTCTTCAAAACGGTTTGGTTCAATCGTAGATGTGAGTGCTAGGTGTGTTTGTTCTGGTGAACGCATTCTTCTTCTAGTCTCAACTCCTACGTCTTTGTTTCCGATAATCTTATCTGAAGGATGATTCTTTTGTACTTGTCTGCTAGGTGCCTTTTGATTCACTTGTTGAACTTTCTCTTCTTCTTTTGTCGGATCCTCTTCATCTTCCTCTTATTTTTCATCTTATGTTTTTTTTTTGTAAAGTTGTTCCATTGATTCATTTGCTTCTTCCTTTAATTCTTGTCCACCTGTTTCATCAATTGTTACATTGATGCTTTCCAAAACTTTGTTCAATTTCAGGTTGTAACACTTGTATGATTTCCTTGTACTTTAGTAACCAACAAGTAGTCCTTTGTCCACACGAGAGTCAAACTTTCCCATTCTTCCATCTTATCTTTTGATGTAACATTTGATTCCAAAAACTCTTAAGTTCTTTACATTTGTTGGTATTCATTTCCATAGCTCATAGGGAGTTTTGTCAGTGTTGTTTCTAAGCATTATTCTGTTTTGAATGTGAACTGTTGTATGCATTGCCCGTGTCCAAAACATATTTGTCAATTTGGAATCCATTAGCATTGTTCGAGGCATTTCCTGTACTATCATGTTCTTTCTTTCAACAACTCCATTCTGTTCAGGTGTCCTAGAAATGGAGATTTTCCTTTTTATTCCATGACTACTGCAGTAGTCCATAAATTCCTTTGAAGTGAACTCACCTCCATTATCAGATCTCAAGCATTTTATTTTTGAATCCATTTCATTTTCAACCATTTCCTTCTATATCTTGAAGTTTTCAAAAGCTTGTGACTTATTCTTGAGAAAACAAACTACAATCATTCTTATATAATCATCAACTAATAACATAAATTATTTCTCACCTTTTAAACCCTTTGTTGTAGTTGGTACAACTAGATCAGTATGCACAATTTCCAGTGGTCTTGTCATTGAATATTCCTTTGTATTGAACCTGGTCTTTGTTTTCATTCCTTGTTAACAATAATTTCATAAAGTGTTGGTTGGTTTAGTGATCTGGGGCATTTCTGTGAATGCTTTTCTTTTGCTGACCTTGACAAGGTTATCAAAATGTATGTGACTCATTCTTTTATGCCATAGCCAACTTTCATATTCCTTTCCTAGAAAACACTTTTCATTTCTAATTTCACTTAACACATATATGTTGCTTGAAGTTCTCGTAGCTGTAGCAATCAATTTCCCTGAACCTTCTTTTCTTATCTCGCACTTTTGTGAATCGAAAGTAACTTTATGACCTTAGTCACACATTTGACTCACACATAGAAGATTATGTTTCATATCATCTACTAGTAGAACATTTTGTGCCTTTGTATTCTTGTTCCCAATTCTAACTGTGCCTTTTCCAATGATTTTAGATGAATCATCATTTTCGAAGGAGACTGATCCATCTCTTTCCTTTCTTAATGTAAGAAACATGTCTCTATCATCTGTGATGTGTTTTGAACAACCACTGTCAACATACCAACCACGTTTCTTCTGCTTAGCTTGTAGAGAGAGTGTGCATTCTTCATTGTTTTACTGATTCGACTTTCTTATCCATGTTGTTTTCTGAGGTTCTTGTATGTTATTGTTGTTGTCCTAATGTGGTTCTCTATGAGGGATTTTCATTCTGAAATATTTGGCCATGTGTCCAAAGTTGTTACACTTGTAGCATTCCACTTCAGTGCTCAAATATTCAAACCTATTGTAACTTCTGCTCTGTGCTTCACTAGGTATTCTTGTATAACCCTTTTGTGTATGACTTTCAAAGTTGTTTATGTTCCTATTGTTAGCTCCACAATTCACAATTTTATGTCCAAAATTGTTACATGCATAACATTAACTAAAAAATATAATTTGATACCTAGGAGTTGAATATCTTCTTAAAGGAGGTGCTCTTATGAATCCTTGTTCTTCCTGATACCTATATGTTTATGTTGGTCGTTGATTCTAAAATATGAATCTTCTCAGTAGAGGAGTGTCCCTGTAATTTTATCTATAGACCTTCCTATCCCCTTTGATTGTTTCTTCATAGATTTTTGGATATGTTTCTTGTTATGTTGTTTTGGATCTTGATCCCTTTTCTGTCTGACTGTATCCAAGTCCAGACTTGTCATGATTAGGCCTTTGACTGTTGATAATGTCATTCAAAAATTTTGAGTTGTTCTGCATATTTTTCTTTTGAATATCCTTTCTTAATGTGACAATCTCTGCCTCCAAATTTTCAATGATCATGTCTCTTTCTTCTAGATGTTATTTGAGTGTTTCTTCAATTCTTTTATCTTCTTCAATTCGAACCTTCAAATTTGTGATCATTTGTTCTAATTCCCGAGTGTCTTCTTTCTTGTCTAGTATCACTTGTAGGTTCTTGTTTTTCCTCTTTTCTCTTCTGATAACTTCTATGGAACTCATCAATTCCTCTCAGTAGTCAACTTCCGCCTCTTCAATTTCTTCTTCAGCTTCTTCATATTCTACTTCAGAGTCTTCTTTATCAGAGTCTTCTAGTACCATGAATAGAACGTTTTATGTCTCACTGTCACTGACTTCATATTCATCTGACGATGAGATGTCTTCTTTGGTGCACAAGCTTTTCTTGAAAACTTTCTTTGTGGTTCTTTTGCCTTTATATGTTTGTTTTCTTTTTGAGTCACCTTCATCATTTCTCTTTTTCTTATGAGGACATCTGTTAGAAAAATGACCAATACCATCAAAATTAAAAAAAATTAAAGGAATATTAACTCTAGACCTACCGTCCGTTCCCTTGTTCAGTCTTCTCACAAAGTTGGCCACTCCTTCATCATCTTCCGAGACATCACTATTGTTGCTATGTTATTGTTGCTTTCCCTTTTTCTTTCATCTTTTGGATTCTTTGAAGACTACTTCTTTTACATCTGGATTTTCATTTTCAGTTCTCATTTCATATGTTGTGAAGATTCCATGTAGTGTTTCCATGCTTATTGAGTTTAGATCTTCTCTTTCTTCTAGTGTTGATATCTTAGGATGAAATCTCATAGGAAGAGATCTTAGTACCTTTTGAAAAATTACAGATTCTTGAATTTCTTTTCCCAATCCTATGATTTCATTTACTGTTTCATCGACTTGTAAGAAGTAATATGCAATATTCTCATATTCCTTCATCTTAAGTTGTTCAAACTAACCTATGTAAGTTTGAAGATTTGTTGCTTTGACTTTTGAATCTCCTTCATAAATATTTCAAAGTTTGTCCCAAATCTCTTTAGCATATTTACAATGTGAAACTTTGGTGAATATCGTTTCACTAAGACCATTCAGAAGTGCATTTGTGGCTTTGGAATTATTATGACCGAGTTTCACTGCTTTGTCATTTGTTGGTAGAACTGTTGGTACTGTGTATCCATCTACAATTGATTGCCAAATTTCAAATCCATGTGATTGTATATATGTATTCATCCTTATGCTCCAAAATGAATACTTTTGTCCATCAAACCGTGGTATTCCATTTTTATACAAGTTGTGGGTCTCCATGATCTACCTTTCAGTGGTTAAATTGATTTCTGAATGAACCTACTCCGAAACCAATTGTTGGATTACTGCGAGGGGGAGGTGAATCAGTAATAGAAAAATCACATACATACACAATACACCAGTTGTTTTATGTGGAAACCCAATGCGAGAGAAAACCATAGAAATTTGTTTCTGATATGTCTTGAAGAATTACATTCATTGGAAGCACTAATTTCCTTTGTTTTCCAGTTGCAACTGGAAGGAGGCTCCAACCCCCTAGTTTCTCAGGCTACAACCTGAGGGAAGCACCAACTACCCAATTCTCTGGCTACAACCAGAAGGAGGCTACAATCCCATATGTTCTCTGGCTACAGTTGAAAGGTGGCTACAATCACCTGTCCTTGCCCTGTCCAACCACCTTGATGTAGAATTAGAATGATGGAACCACTGTCACACTATCACTGTGAGATATACCAATGTACAACTGTATCGATCTGTACCATTGACCTGCATCTAATCTGTACAATTTCCCTGTAATGAATCTATACTATAACTAAACATTTATCAACAAAAATAGAACAGGTACGCGACCTTTAGTGTTTTTGCACGCGTATGTACACGACCTATATGTTATGCAACCTGCATATGTACACGACCAAACTATTATGCAACCTATGTATGCCTTCTGAAAACTAGGGTTTCCTTTCTCTTGAAAACTTCTGACCCTCTGTAACTTCTTTCACATAGATCTGTAACATGTCATTGTATACAGACTGTAACTGTACCCTGTGCATGCATCCCCATACATAACCTTTACCCAAATCATATATATCTCTCTCTAGTCATGTTCCATATAGGTGTGTGTAATCATGAACAATTATAATAAACCTCACATGATCTAGTCATCAAACCCTTTCTCATATTCAACCTTTGAATACATCAACCACTTCAAAAATACAATCTCTCAACCATGTAACACAAACCCTTAGCCAAATGCCAAGAAATACAAGATGTGCCTCAATAAGAAGTATCAATGATAAATATACCAGCACTATATTTTTGTATATATAACTTATGCAGAAGATCCCATTCAACCACTAGTCTCTCTAGGGATAATCCTCAAGTCTCCATAACCATTTCTCATGTATACATCAAAATCCAACTATTCATAGAAATAAGACATACCTTTTGAATTGATGGATAGATCTGATGTATCTAAGAACTCTAGACCTTCCAAGGAGCTTGATCTCAGAATTTAGAACCTCTGCATCTTCATCTTCTCAAGTTTCATGGATTTACCAACATCTACGCACCCTATACACTATCATCCCATGTACGCCTCAGTATGTACACACCCTATACATAGTCATCCCACGTATGCCTCAGAAAATAGGGTTTTTTGTGTTCGTTGTAATTCCGAGAATTTCGTCGTCAACCCTTCGTACTACCTCAGACTTTCGCAACTTCAGATGTATCAATGAGTACTTGAAATAAGTCTCACACAACAAAATATATTCAATGTGTTCAAGTTTGGTTTAATGAGAGAGCCTTGCCTCTTATTTATACTTTCATGTAGAATTACACTTTCCTTATTTTAGGGAGTTCTCCATTTAAAATAATTTCTTTTGCAAACACTTTGACTTTTAGGGGCTTCTATATGACTCATGAGGGTTTTCCAACTTCATATGGACATAACTCTCTAACCGTGAGGAGGATTTATGTGACATTCCACATACCATCAAAAATGACATGACAAACACTATTCATCTAGGATAGTTTCAATGACAAATTCACTAAACTTCATCTAATTATTCCACAATTAAGCATGGGTTCTCTAACCATACTTATAAGATAACTCAATCTTCAAAGCATCTTCCTGTGAGGGATTTCACCATAAGGGGACCACTTTTGAGTTCATCCATTTGTACTTCTTATCAACCATGACAAGACAATAATGAGTCATCTTTACATCAAACAAAATTAGGCCCATGACCCAAACCTTTGTGCTACCAGACTTTCTTCAAGGGTTGACATCAAGGACAACCAACTTTAATCAATAGAGGGAGGTAGAAAAAGAAGGGAGGTAGATAGTGAATGTATTAGAGTGTGGGAGGGAGACAAAGGAAGGCATAGAAGGGGGATATAAATTGTTTTTGTGAGAGTGTGGGGGGGAGAGAGAGGTAGAAAAAGAGGGGAGCTAGAGAGTGAGTGTGTTAGAGTCTGCGAGGGAGAGAGGGAGGAACTAATAAAGGGGGGATAGAAAGTGTGTGTGCAAGAGTGTGGGAGGGAGAGAGAGGAAGACAATGGGGAGGTAGAGAGTGAGTGTGTAATAGTGTGGGATGTGTTGGCACTCTATAATTTTCATGCCAATTCATGGCTCTCATTTCGTAGCGCTTGTGACTTTGAATCATTTTGTCAATGCTAGTTTTATCAACGACAAAAATATGGAACTCTGGGAAAACAAAAAAAAATGGTTTTAATTTTTTTTTGTGGTCTCGGGTCTTTGTACACGGTTTTAATAATTTTCATGCCAATTCATGGCTCTCATTTCGTAGTGCTTGTGATTTGAATCATTTCTCAATGCTAGTTTTGTCAACGACAAAAATATGGAACTCTAGGCAAATAAAAAAAATTGGTTTTAAGTTTGTTTTGTGGTCTCAGGTGTTTCCACACGATTTTAATAAGCTTTTATAAAAAAATTGGTTTTAAGTTTGTTTTGTGGTCTTAGGTATTTGTACACGGTTTTAATAATTTTTAATGAAAATTTTGTTGGGGCCCATGCCCAATATCCAAGTCCATAAGCTAAACACCAAACATAAAAATCTCCAAGTCCATGAGCTAAACACCAAACATAACACAAGTTTCAAGACATAACATACAAATCCCAACACATGAGTCTCGTGCCAAGCCACGAAGGGAGAAGTCCACAAGGGCATAGAGTAAACTACGCTTTTTAATAAGTTAAAGGCTCCTTATTAGTCCCTATCGTAGGCATAGAGGGACTATAGTGATCGATAAAGCGTTGACTACATATTAGTTTGTCCTTTGAACGAAAATATTTGCACAATACCTATTGTTGGAGCTATGGAAATAAAAGCATATATTTTTTATATTAAAAAGTAACATATATGTACTAATCTGATTGGCTAAGATATTGGAGGTCTTATTGTTGGCTTTGCTATTCCCAAAGTAGTATATGGCAACATATCCAAACTTTTTCTCGTAAACAGTATGTTTTAATCATATATTTTTCCTGTATATTGCTTGAAGGGATTAATGATACCATTAGTTCGAATGTTTGTATTAGCATTTTTTGCTACCCGAATATATCCGTCAGTTTTGATATGTACTAAGCATATTGAAATATTTTCATATCCAAGCTTTATATATTTCTTGAAATTTATTGACACTTATTCTGAGATGCCTCAATAGGCCTGACAACGTAAATGTCTACATGATGCGACATCCACCAACACCCCTGACAGCTTAAATGTTTGCATATCATGAGGTCCTTAGACAGCCTGAGAGTCTTAAATGTTTATGTAAATACGATTCTCGGAGTACATGCCAATTCAATAGCCATTGTATGTTTCATCCTTGTTCTGTCGTTGAAGCTAAATACATTGTTTACTGGTTCGGTGACTGCTTCTTCTTTGTTGGTTTGTCGGGTGCTTCCATTGTATGTTTCATCCTCGTAATTGTTGAAGCTAGATACATTGTTTACTAGTTCGGTGAGTGGTTCTTCTTCACTGGTTTCTCAGTTGTTGTTTTTTATTGTTTCGCTCGCGATTCGCCCTATGCTTCTGCATTTCATCGTTTCAGAGTAAGTTTCGATGCCATAGTTTCATTTTGTATTCCTCGTTTTTTGTTCAGTGTTTGCAGTTTGCAAGTAAGAATGTTTGCTTATTTGTAGTCACATGTTCCTTGTATGTTTCTGGCTCCTTTTCTGCTTCAGCTCCAGTTTCATAATCGTTGGAGATACATATGTTTTTCACTAGGTCGGTGGCTTTTGTTGGTTAGTTGGTTCCCGGGTTGCTGGTTCTGTTTGTTTGCCTAGGGTTTGTGCTTTGGGTCCCTGGGGGTGTAGTTTGGCCTCTTCGTGATTTCTCACTAGTTTGGTCTTTGTAGGTTTCTTTTCTTTGATTCAACCTTGCAGGGTTGGGGTGCAACGACGATGGTTGGAGCTTTTCTTTTTTCTTTTTTTTGGATTGTTATTGTTTTTTGGGGTGCTTTACGGTGTTCATCCCCTGCACCCACCAGTCAATCTGCAGTTGTGTTATTTTCCTTTTTTGTAGAGGCCGTTATCTGTAATTCTGTGAGATTTTCCTGGTGCTCGAGTCCTTCCATGAAATAAGATAGTTGCATACAAAATTGTTGGAGGATTACATGTGAAGTTACAATATCCACTATTTTTTGTTGGAATAAAGCATATGTATGCAACCTACATTTATAGACCATGTATGGTCAGATGTGCGGATATGACATGACATGTTCTTTCTCCTCTACATAGACTGGTGTGCGCACGATAAAATTTGTGTTGTGCTTGAGATATGATATGTGCAACAAATATTCTTCAAGATTATATTTTCATGTCTGGAAGCATGTCTGGGTGGTTTTCCAAGGAAAAATGAGAACTTGTATCGTGGGCACAATAGTCTGTGTAGAGGATAAAGAACATGGTTAAAGGGCATATCTGGATGAATTTCCAGGGAAAACCAGAAATCATTTAGCTACGACCATGCAATTGCGTGATATTTTATGCCTTGTAATATATTTTGTCCAGGGAAAAAAAATCTAGACGTTTACAACCATGGATAGAGAAGCACAAAGGTTCATGTTTCTGCCTTTGTAAACTGTTCGTCGAGTCAGTTTTTCTATATCTACATATTTCTTATTCTCCAGTGAATACCATCTTCCATTGATGTTCATTGAATTGTGTGGGTTACCACATTGAAACAAATAGAGTAGATGGAGAAAAGGAGGGAGTCTTGACTGCATCGGCTGAAGAGGATATAGAAAGGTGCATTCTTGTACTATTGTTTCATATTGCGTTGTTTTGTATTTCATTTATGGTCTGTATATGTGTTAAACTAGTTTCATGCCTTATTACATGGTAAGTTATCTTGGTTACATACGTTCCTTCCTGCATACTAAGCTATTTTATGTCCGTTGTGTTTGCATTGCATTGCTGCATTTAAAGAAACATAATCGTTGGACAGGACGAAGGACTCTTTAGCGGGTAAATATAGCTTTTTCTTTTTCTTTTAGATGTTTGTTTTCATACTAACTTTCCTTCGTCTCAATTTCATCTTCGGCGTTGTTGCCTTGGAAAAAACAGGCTGCTTGGACAGGGAGATGAATTCTTTTGTGCAACAGCAGAGGGTTTTGTGGTACAATCTTGTAAAAGGTATACCAAGTGTGTCGGTAAATTAAATATACAAACCGGGTGGGAGCATATAATATTAGACTTGAAAATGATGAATTCGCAGTAATGGGCCTTTTTGCACTCCCTATTTCTACTTTTTCCATTTTCTATTATCCCTTTTGTTTTCTAATTCATCTACGTAGTGTGGTTTCCGAAAATTCCCTTGTGCATCAGTTGGCGGACTAATGGACTAACATATGTGGTCCTGCTTATATATTATTCCATAGTTACCCACTTTGTCGATTGCGGCTACCAGGTTGGCAGGTTGAATATTTCTCCCCTGGCTTCCGGGGGTCCGCGATATACAGATTGGCCATGGTGACCCACGGCCTCGCCCTGTCTACTATTAAACATTTCTCCAATTAAACAATTAAGATGCATACAGTTTTGCATCTATTTGGTCCTTCCGATGGACAATATACAATGCATATATTTGTTTAGTCCTGATGTTCTTCTGCACATGCTTGCATTAGAAAAAGTTGGACTAGTGAGACGACCATGAGCAGTCAGTCATCCTAGACATCGACAGACCAACAAGGCCAAATGTAAAGATGCATACGTTGGGCTCTTACTATGTTTACTACACAAATTTCCTGGGATATGTATTCATCTATGGAATGATGGATATGTTGATTCCATTTGCAATACATGGTTTCTAGCTCACAAGAAGTATCAACAAGTACAAGTGAAATGCCAAATGTGGTGCATGTTCCACAGACCAAGAGGTGTGGTTGCGAAACTGTGGCTCCATAGTTCATCAATACTATTCATGTACTTGTAGCACACTACCATTCACTTTAGTTTTCCTGTTCAAAAAAATGTCATCAGGTCTAGAGTTGTGACATCCAAAGTACTGCCAATAGAGGGCTTGAACAATCTCCAAACTGGACAACTCTTCGTCGATGACATAATGGTTGTCTATAGCACCTACTTGGACAAGGAAAAAAAGAGTGGATCCATTATGTGTGCTGATATGACAGACAAGGATGCCATGATGACAGTCACACTGACTATTCCTCCACAACTTGTCTAGAAACATGCAGAAAAGATATTGCCACATAATGGGATATCCATTACAAATTTTAATGTATTGCCCAAAACAATATATGACCATGGTGATTGTGATCGAATTATTTTTCTCAACGAAACAAGCACTGTGGAAAAAAATCATGCTATCTTTTCAGAATATCGCTTCCTCCTGGACTCGACTATCAGGCATCTTGCACAGAGCACTGATATTTACCCAATTGGAACGATTGGGGTTGTTGTGACACTGGTGAGAAAATTTGGGTCGCAACACATTCTCCATATAAAGGATGGAGAGTCTCACAGTGAAAAGGCAATGATACGGATTTTCATATTCAATTTTGTTCTTAACTTTCGCATCTGCATATATGTCGGATAAGTTACACAAATATTGCAATGTTCCATGTTGCAGCTACAATTGTTCGATACGTATTCAAATTTGTTTTTGTTAATGGAACAAAAATTGCATAGAGTGCAGATTCCACTTATGTTCTTCAAAAATATAACAAATAAGAAGGATGCTAGAGAAAGGATCTTTCGGAAAACCCAGGCAACATTTGTAACAAAGTTGTGAGCAGATATAGTAGAGGATCTGGAGAAGCTAGCTAGCTCTACAATTGTTGTGTGTATACATCCACAAAATCATCCTCACTTTTCCTATAAATAGCCTTCAACAAATTTCTACACCTGTTTATTTTTTCTTTTTTGTTTTAAATGGGAAGGGGGGATACAGTTGTGTATTATATTGTTTAATGTATTAATTCCTTTGCTCACGTTGCCAGGTTGAAGATCTTTTAGTTGCATCCAATGTGTAATCGACCCCCTTTGAGCTTGTATGTGCAAAATTCCATTATGTTGCTTCTGCCTCCACTTTGATAAGTGATGATATGATTGATTGTCTGCGACGCGGTGAAATATGTCCATATATTTATGGACATTGCATCAATGGTGTTATTCGAACCGTGGGAAACACAACTGTGCAGTGTTTGGTTAGGCAGCCTCTGTTAACAAATGTTCTTCCTAAATTGGCAGAGTTGTCGTATGAAACGTATCTACAGAAAAAGGAGAGTAGTGTCTATATTCTGCGGCAGCTTCGGATACAGAGCAAATTCACCTTAAATGAGGACAATGCAATTTTGCATATCAGCTGAAGAAGGGAAAAAAAAAAAAGGTCAAAATTTGGGAGGAAATGAAAATACCTCATGTATCTCTATAATATTTTTTCAACATCCAGATGAATGTTCTTTTCAAGAGAAAAGGAATGCGTCGACATCTTTTCTTTGTATATCAAATTTTTTGGTGCAAAGGTCGATGGGTTCTGCTCAATGGAACCTTATAGGAAATTTCTTCCAGGCTGTTTAAAGTATGGCTGGTTCTTGGTTATCTGGTTTGTCTGTCAATTTGTATACCATGGAACTCTAGCTCTTCTTTGGAGGACACAAAACAATATAATTGAATTTTTTTGGCCAGCTGGCATGCAGATACGCCTGATAATTTCTATGGCGCTGTGATGCAAATGTACTATGTGACTTGTTTTGGAAAATTTCCTTGATCGATGAACTTGGTCAAATTATTGTTGTGAAATCATTTGAAATCAACGAATATATAGTGTGTGAAGTGCAATTTTCCTATCATACCAACAACAGGCTCTTAAAATTCAAATTGATCATTGTTTTCGTAATTTTTGCTTATTCGATGAACTTGGTAAAATTATTATCCTGGAATAATTTGAAATCAACGAATATATACTATGCGGAGTGCAATTGTGCTATCATATGAACAAGAGGGCCTTAAACTTCAAATTGGTCCTTGTTATGCTTGCGGTGATAGAATTTTACAAAAAAAATCTTTTGTTTCCTTCATTTTTTTAACAATAAGCGATTTATCATCCTTTAATAATTTAATGTAATTCACTTGTACAATAACAATAGTTAATATTAATATTTTAGTATCTGAAAATAATGTTTTTAGTTGAAGTTAGATAGGATGAGAATTTCTAAAAAATTGCAATCTTGAACTCGTCAGACGTGGAATCCGCAAGTCCACCTGTCAATTTGTATATCGCGGAAGTCTGGGTGATATTTGCAGGACACCGAACAAAAGAGGTTCAAATTTTAGCCCACTAGGCCGAGAACCCACGATCCAAAAAGTGCCCAAGTATGGAACGAGGGATCTGCATATGCTCTATAAAATCTCTTGTCCATACTTTCTAAAAGTACATGTTTACTATGTATTGCTCGTTTGCTGGAAATGTAACAACCCTAAGTAATTAATCAATTGTCAGGATTTAAATAATTGTTTAATGTATATTAGTTAATTAATTAATTAATTGTCCTGGTTAAATAATTGTTGAATGTATATTGGTTTAATTAATTAATTAATTAATTTCATGATTTAATATCTGTTTAATAAAATCAAGCGTTATAAATTATTAACTATTATTTTGTATCGAAAGATCAACCCATTAATGAAAATAGGATAAGGTGGTTGACACCTAATTGAGGGAGGGTAGTTGAGAATTAAATGAGGGAAGAAGGAAGTGAATGATAGGAGGGAGGATAAGGCAAGGGGGAAGCATTATTTTTGAGGAGGATTGTTTTAGCTGGTTGGGGGAGGAGCTTGTTGAAGGATTTTTTAGGGGTCTTTTTCTGTTTGGAGGGAGGAGCTTGTGGTGGTTTTTCTAAGGAGCATGTTGGAGGTCTTTCATAGGGGGCACCGGGGTTGCTGGGGATTTTGGGCTCAGAGGGCCAGGAAACCGCAAGGGTTCGTGGAGCTAGGGAGATGGACAGGCTCTGTTCCTAGCTAGCTGGGAGGAAAAGATTCGGTTTTCAAGAAGTTTCAAGAAGTTTGCAACAACAGGAAAGCAAAGGACAAACTTCTTCTTCAAGAGGTATTTTTCCAGTATTAATTTTTTTCAGAATGAAAGTTATGATATGAATTTATGTATGGAAAATGTGTAATATGTTGTGTAATTTGTTTTGTGACTATTTTGGACTATATAAAATGAGAATTTAATATTTAGTTGGTTAATTTGCTAGAACTTCAACATAAATTAGTTATATTGTTATAATGCAAACAAAAATGGAAATTTGATGTCGTGTTCAAGAAAGGAAAAGTAATTTAGATTATAAATTTACCATTTAACTTTGAAGCCTTAGTAAAGGATCTTACACATGGTATCAGAGCTCTAGTTTAAAATATGGAGCCAAGGGCCTACCTACCCACCCATCCTCTTGACTCTTGTCTGAAAGCTATGTGATGTGTCCTGTAAACAACCCTGAAAACCTACAACCCTTGAAACCCTTTAAAAAAAAAATAGCCTTGAAACCCTCTAAAACTTTAAAACTTTTGACCTATACAATGAAATCCATGAAAGGGGTTATGCAAACAAAAACGGTTACACACATCAATACCCTGTATATAGAAAAATAAAGGAGTGTGTACATAAATGTATACAAATCTAGGCCAAGCTCTAGCTCCACCTAACCAGTAAGCCAAGCACACAATTATATATATATATATATATAAACAATATGCACATTGAAAATGGAAATGGTATAATACTACACATATTGAAAGTGCTAACTGAATTCTAACACTTGTTTCAAAGAAACAAACAGATAATAAAACAAAATATATGTATATATATCGATTCTTCCCAGGAACTTCTGAACAGAGATATAAATAACCATATATAGGAGATATGTATTTAAACCATATATATATAAAAAAAACTAATTAAAATAAATAAATAAATATATATATATAGAAAGAAAAATATGAGGGCTCGAGGCCCAATCTCCAAGAGTATGTGTTATTTATAAATCACTAATTCCATGAGCTAGCCACACATCACAAGCCAAATACCAACACATAATGCACCACAAGGAGGGATCCTGCAATGACCAACTATCTTTGCACTAAATATATATATATACAAAAAAATAATTATTGGGCTCGAAGGCCCAACCTCCATTTATCCGTGCCAAGCACCCGAGGGCCATACCAGGCACCCAACACAACACAACTCAACACTAAAGACTAAGCGCTAGGGGACCATAGAGAATCCCACAAGGGAGACTATACATTGCACTATGATTCAGTATCTATAAAAAATATAGTAGCATGAAGGCCTAGCTCCTAGTTCCTGAGCTAGCGCGCTACACTATACAAAACAAATCACACAAAGCTAGTGCTGAAAACCAACACTCAACACTAAACACTAAAGCTAGCGCTTAAAACCAAGCGTTAAGCCATGGAGGAGAAGCCCACAAGGGGATAGTATTGTGCACAACCCATCCACAAGCCCACACATAAAACAACCCATAACAAAAGCCCAACTCAGTGCAAGCCACAAAGGAAGAGAGATCACGCACGAGCCTGCCCACCAAGCATCACACCAAACCATGAAGAACCAACTGCATGGTGCAATGGTAACGGGGCTTTGTTAAAATATTTGGGAGTCAACAGTTTTGTTAAAATATTTGTTAAAATGGTGGGCGCGATGGCATGCCAACCCTTGGCAAAGCTTTGAACCCTGGACCTCCGCGCACAAGAAAAAAATACAAAACATAGAACCCACAGGAAACAAATCCAGTGCAAAGGAGCTTCTGGTATTCGACCCCATGACCTGTGGTAAAGGAAATGCCTTGGGAAAGGTCAGATAGCCAATGCCCAAGCTATCAAGCACCAAATCCCAGCGCATGCGCCAAGCTACGAAGGAGGAGCCCATGGGGGCTTGTACTTTGCACATTTCCCATAGGAAGGATTCGTGACGACTTAGTTACACAACCAAAGGACTGCGCGGCCAAACCCACACATCCATTACACCTTCCCTCTACTGAGAAGATGACCAAAAAAATGAAAATGGAAGAGGCCCGACCGCAAATGCATAGAGGAAGGATGCGTGTAGGGTTTGGGGACGGGGCGTGTAGGGTTTTGGAAGTTGAGAGGGAAAAGGGGGCACGTGGGCCTCATGCGAGGACCCACGATGCCATATTTTTATTTTTATTTTAAATTAATTTTTAAAATTTTTAAATTTTTTGTTGTTTTGTTATTTTATTTATTTTTATTTTATTATTATTATCCATTTAAACTTAATTTAATTGTAATTATTTAAAAAAACAATTAAATTTTAACAACAATTTTTAACAATTTATTTTAATTGTAATTATTTCAAAAATCAAAATAAAATTTAATAAAGTTTAACTAAATTATTTAGTTTAATTATCTCAAAATTATTATTTAGTTTAATTTAAGGTAAAGTAAAGTTGATTTTTTAGTTTTGTTTATTTCAAATCATTATTTTAGAGTAAAGTTTAATTTAAAAATTTTAATTTTATTTCAACTAATAATATTAATGATTAATTAATTAAAGTGAGTAAATAAGTTTAATACTCAAGTACATAATTTAATCATTAAGTATGTTCAAGTTCACATTAATTGGTTTTGAAAAGAAAGTTTTAAGGACTTAAACCATGATAAAAGGGGGAAGGGATTTTATGCATGCTAGGAAGGTAAGTTAGAGGAATTAGCGAGTGTGGTACAGTTCTAGTGTAGCTACTAGGTGAGGGAATCAGTAGTTTTCTTAGGCAAATACATCAAGATTAGATGCTTTAACCCTGACCTAGACACTTCCCCTAAAGAAAGTAACGTCTGTTTATAGACAAATAAAAAAAAAAAACTTACGCCTAACCCTATTTTCAAGTTTAAGTTGCACAAATGTGAATTTCCTTAGACTCTCCCTGACAAACTTTTGGTTGATGCAGATTCAATTATAGATGATGGTTAAGACTTGAGGAAATCAAGGCAGAGGGGCATTGTCGCAGGGACCGCCAGTGTTGCCACCACCATCGCCTGAATTAGCTCTCATTCTGTGCTCTTTGGAGGCCATCAATGAGACTTTAAAGGGGTGTCAACCAACAGGGATTGAAGTGGATCCCCCACAATCTAGAATGGGTAATCCGAAAGCGTCGAGGGATTTAGGGGGAGGGCCTCCACCCGAAGACATCACTAGATAATTGTAAATGATCAAACTTCCAGAGTTTGTCGGGGGTTGCGCCAGTGAACATGTAGAGGCCTGGTTGGAAGGAATGACAAGATGTTTCACCTTAAGAGACTATGCTTCCACATCAAAGGTGAATATAGCAATATTTCAGTTAAGGGACAATGCCTTGAACTAGTGGGGAAACCTAGAGAGGCAGTGGCACCTTACCCCAGACACCGTCTCTTGGGAAATTTTTGAGGAAAGCTTCCGAAGGAAATATCTACCAGCTTACTACGAGGAACAACAGGTGGGAGCATTTCATGATCTAGTACAGGGGAACAGGAACGTGGAAGAGTACGATATCAAGTTCATGGAGTTGGTGAAATATGTTTCATACATGGATAATGATCAACAACAGGAAGAACACTTTGTCTATGGGTTAAACCCTAAGATAAGGGCCATGGTGCGGATGTGGAAACCATATTCAATAGCGGAAGTGGTTGAAAATGCACATTATGCGGAGTAACACATGAACTTAAATGGAGGTATGATATCGACCTTTCCACATCATCATGGATTTGTGGGGAAGGCCCCTGGGACCTTCTCCATGGGAGGGAGCTCTAGGCCACCTCCTTATGGTAATAGAGTCGCACCAAGGATAGTTGCCACAGGTATTTCAATGGCAGCAAGTGCAGCATCCCGTTCATCACCAATGACACAGGTAGGTCCACGACCATATCAGGGAGCAGCTAGTAGGGGCATGGGTTCTAGGGGAAGGAACTCATTTCAGAGACTGTCACAGAGTAGTGCGTAGGTTCCATCTCATGTTACATGTTGGGGGTGTGGAGGACCCCATTACTAGAATGATTACCCAAAGTTGCAAGCAGGATTTGTTCATAGAGAAGGAAAGGCCTCGATGGGAAGAGCAAGTGGTAGCCACCAGATTTATGTAGCAGTTAATGATCGCCAAGAAGAACATCAATCCATGGTGGTGGAGTCGTCAGGTATGCTAAACCATTTCAATGTTAAAATTTAATTTGATTCTGGTGCTACAGATAGTTTCATTTCACCATCTGCATTAGAAAGGAGTGGGTTGGAAGCCTATGAGCACGATGACTTTAAACAATTCGAGATGGCTTCAAGGGAAAAACAAGTGGTAGGACCTAGCGTTCATAATTGTCTAGTAGACCTGGGAGTGTGTATTACCAGGTTGAAGCTATACGTCACTGCCCTCGAGACATATGACCTAATCATTGGAATGGATTGGTTAGAAGTCAATCGAGCTATGGTATATTGTTTCGCAAAAAGGTTTCTTTATGTTGATGATGAAGGAAGGCCATTAGAGATCCACGGTGTACAGAGAAGGGTGTCTCTATGCTTTATCTCAACAATGAAAGTTAAGCGGTGCATGAGGCAACGATGTCGACTGTATGTAGTGGAAGAAGTGAATGAAAGGAAGGGACCCTCCTTGGATCAGTACCCAATATTGTTGGAGTTTAAGGATGTTTTTCCAAACGAGTTGTCGGGGTTACCTCCTAAGAGGGAGCTTGATTTTACTATTAAGATAAAACCTGGTGCATAACCAATTTCCAAGACTCTGTATAGGATGAAAGTGCCAGAACTTTGTGAGTTGCAGATGCAGTTAAAAGAGCTACTGGACTTAGGGATAATAAGGCCCAGTGTCTCACCTTGGGGTGCACCAGTAATCTTTGTGAAGAAGAAGGAAGGTTCCTTATGACTATGTGTAGATTACATGGACTTGAACCATGCTACAGTGAAAAATAGGTACCCAATGCCACGGATAGATGATCTCTTTGATCAGATGAAAGGAGTAGCGGTATTCTTAAAAATTGATTTGCGATCAAGGTATTGCTAGTTAAGGATTACAGAATGCGATATTCCTAAAACTGCCTTTCGAACTCGGTTTGGGCATTACGATTTCATTGTAGTACCTTTCGAATTGACCAATGCGCCAACAGTATTCATGATCCTCATGAAAAGTGTATTCCAGAAGTACTTAGACCGCTTTGTACAAGTCTTTTTAGATGATATCCTCATCTATTCCAAGAACTAAAGAGAGCATGAGGAACTCTTGCGAGTGGTGTTGTCCTGCCTTAGAGAGAAAAAATTGTATGGGATGTTGTCGAAGTGTTCCTTCTTCCAGAAAGAAATTCATTATTTAGGTCATAACATTTCCGGTGAAGGAATCTCTGTGGACCCAGAAAAGGTAAAGGCCATTATGGAATGGCCAGTGCTGAAAAATGCTCATGAGGTGAGAAGTTTCATGGGGCTAGCAGGTTACTATCGAATATTTGTGGAAGGGTTCTCTAAAATAGCAAAACCCATCACCACTTTTCAGTGAAAGGGGGTTAGGTATGAATGGACATAAGAATGTGACAGTGCATTCATCGAGCTTAAGAGGTTACTAATTAGTGTGCCAATTCTACGAGTGTCGGATATTGAAAAGGACTTCACAGTCTGCACGGATGCCTCGAAGCAAGGGTTGGGGGCCGTGCTAATGTAGGATGGAGTAGTGATAGCTTATGCATCAAGAAAGTTGATGAAACACGAGGAGATTTATGCTACTCATGATTTAGAGTTGGTAGCTATAATGCTAGCTCTGAAACTTTGGAGGCACTATCTAGTAGGGCGAAACTTTGAGCTCAAAACAAACCATCAAAGTTTAAAACATGTCTTCACTCAAAGGGATCTGAATGCCAGGAAAAGGCGATGGAGTGAGTTCATGAGTGAGTATGATTTTGGTATTGCATATATCCACAGAAAAGAGAATGTGGTCGCGGATGCCTTGAGTAGGATACCATGTGTCTTCTCCTTGGTACCCTTAAAAGTCAATCTGAGGGAACGTGTGTTGACGCAACTCCTTGGAGACAGTTGGTATTTAAAGGTTACCTCAAACCTCC
>SNQJ01S0026269.1:106573-120720 GCA_010110895.2 Picea sitchensis | reverse complement strand
AAATTACTATTGAGGTGATAGTTATTGTTATTAGTACATGCACGAGACTTGTATGTACTAGATACACATGCATTTCTTGCACATGTACACTAGTATGTATGAATTTTCTTGGCTTACTTACTAATAATATTGGTTATTGGATATGAATGTGTGAACCATGTGTCTTTTCCCTTGTATCATAAAATACTTTAACTTTGGGATGAAGTTTCCTGAAGGGTGGGTGTATGTAACAACCCTAAGTAATTAATCAATTGTCAGGATTTAAATGATTGTTTAATGTATATTAGTTTAATTAATTAATTAATTAATTGTCCTAGTGAAATAATTTTTGAATGTATATTGGTTTAATTAATTAATTAATTTCATGATTTAATATATGTTTAATAAAATCCAGCTTAATAAATTATTAACTATTATTTTGTATCGGAAGATCAACCCATTAATGAAAATAGGATAAGGTGGTTGACACCTAATTGGGGGAGGGTAGTTGAGAATTAAATGAGGGAAGAAGGCAGTGAATGATGGAAGGGAGGATAAGGTAAGGGGGAAGCATTATTGTTGAGGAGGACTGTTTTAGCTAGCTGGGGGAGGGGCTTGTTGGAGGATTTTTTAGGGGTATTTTTATGTTTGGAGGGAGGAGCTTGTGGTGGTTTTGCTAAGGAGCTTGGGTTTTGTGGAGGAGCTTGTGGTGGTTTTGTTGAGGAGCCTATTGGAGGTCTTTCATAGGGGGCACCGCGGTTGCTATGGATTTTGGGCTCGGAGGGCCAGGAAACCGCAAGGGTTCCTGGAGCTAGGGAGCCAGAGAGGCTCTTCTCCTAGTTGGCTGGGAGGAAAAGATTCAGTTTTCAGGCAGTTTCAAGCAGTTTGCAACAACAGGAAAGCAAAGGACAATCTTCTTCTTCAAGAGGTATTTTTCCAGTATTAATTTTTTTCAGAATGAAAGCTATGATATGAATTTATGTATGGAAAATGTGTAATATGTTGTGTAATCTGTTTTGTGACTATTTTGCACTGTATAAAATGAGAATTTAATATTTAGATGGTTAATTTGTTATAACTTCAACATAAATTAGTTAGATTGTTGTAATGAAAACATAAATGGAAATTTGATGTCGTGTTCAAGAAAGGAAAAGTAATTTATATTATAAATTTTCCATTTAACTTTGAAGCCTTAGTAAAGGATCTTATAGGAAAACGTTTATATCAGTCGCCCGACCAGATTGTACAAACTTTCTCGTTTAATTAAATTCTGCAATAGCAAAAATTATTATTAATAATTTAGTATTGAAAAACATGTTTTTAGATATGTTAGATAGTTGATAGGGATTAGTATTTGTAAACAATGGAAAAATCGAACACACCAGCCCTCAAGTCCATCTGTCAATCTATATATCGTGGAACTCTAAGGGCTATTCAGAGGACAAGGAACAATGAAAAATGCAATGTTGAGCCACGCAGCCCACAGGTCCGTTTGTCAATTTGTAAATCGTGGAGATGTGCCTAGTGTTTGTACAACGCACAACAATATAGGCCGAATTTTCAACCCGTGAGCCCCATAGACCCGATAAAAAATGCAATGTCCAGCCAACCATCTCGAGTACACCTGTCCACTTGTATATCACGGAATTCTAGGTGTTATTTGTAGCAGATAGAACAATAGAGACTCTATTTTCAGCCCGCCAGGACGCGAACCAAAAATTGCCTAGGTATGGAATGAGGGATCCGCATATACTGTATAAAATCTAATTCCATAGTTTATATAAAGACAATGTCCACAATTCCGCGTGTCAACTTGTATATCGTGGAAGTCTAGGTGTTATTTGTAGGACATGGAACAATAGATACTTAATTTTCAGCCTGCCAGCTCACGAACTCGCGATCCAAAAAGTGCCCAAGTATGGAATGAGGGATCCGCATATGTTCTAGAACAATGTTTTTGTACAATGCAGAACAATAGAGGCCCATTTTTCAGCCTTCCATCCCTAGATCTCCTGATAAAAAGAAATCGCTAAATATGAAATTCATACCGGATATCTGCATATGTTGTATAAAATATCATTCCATACTTTATTTAGAGACTATGTCCACAAGCCCGCGTGTCAATTTGTATATCGCGGAAGTCTAGGTGATATTTGTGGGACACAGAGGAATAAATACTTAATTTTCAGCCTACCAGGTTGCGAACCCGCGATCCAAAAACTGTCGAAGTATGGAATGAGGGATCCACATATGTTCTATAAAACTATGTTTGTAAAGCAAGAAACAATAGATGCCCAATTTCCAGCTAGCCATCCGCAAAGCCCTCGATAAAAAAAAATGCTAAATTTGAAATTCATACGGGATCGCTACGGGACAATAAAAGTGCAATGTTCAACCAACCAGCCCGAGTCCACCTATCAATTTGTATATCACGGAAGTCTGGGTGCTATTTGTAGGAGACGAAATAATAGAGACTCTATTTTTGACACGCCAACCCGCGAACCCGCGATCCAAAAACTGCCTAAGTATGGAATGAGGGATCTACATATGCTGTATAAAATCTCATTCCATACTTTATATAGAGACTATGTCCAAAATTCTACATGTCAATTTATATATCTCGGAAGTATAGGTGTTATTTGTAGGACACAGAACAATAGATACTTATTTTTCAGCTCAACAGGTCACGAACCCACGATCCAAAAAGTGTTGAAGTATGGAATGAGGGATCTACATATGTTCTAAAACACTATCAATTTGTATATCATGGAAGTTTGGGTGCTATTTGGAGGAGACGAAACAATAAAGACTCTATTTTTGGCCTGTCAGGCTGCAAGCTCACGATCCAAAAAATGAGGGATCCGCATATGTTGTATAAAATCTCATTCAATACTTTATATAGACTATGTCAACAATTCCACGTGCGAATTTGTATATCATGGAATTCTAAGTGCTATTTTTAGGACACGAAAGTCTAAGTGGTATTTGTAGGACACAGAACAATAGATACTTAATTTTCAGCCTGCCAGGTCGCGGACCCATGATCCAAAAAGTGCCCAAGTATGGAATGAGGGATCCACATATGTTCTAGAACACTATCAATTTGTATATCGTGGAAGTCTGGGTGCTATTTGTAGGAGACAAAAAAATAGAGACTCTCTTTTCGACTCGCCATATCGTGAGCCCGCGATCCAAAAACTGCTTAAGTATGGAATGAGGGATCTGCATATGTTGTATAAAATCTCATTCCATACTTTATATAGAAACCTTCCACATGTCTGCATGTGAATTTGTATATAGTGGAACTGTAGGTGTTATTTGTAGGACACATAACAATAGATACTTAATTTTCATCCCACCAGGTCGCGAACCCGCGATCAAATGCAATGTTCAACCAAGCAGCCCATAGGTACTCATGTCAATTTGTATACCGCAGAAATCTAGGTGCTATTTGTAGAACACATAACAATAGACACTCTTTTTCATCCCATGAGGCCGCCAACCCGTGATCAAAAAAGTGCCTAAGTATGGAATGACTCTTTTTTATATTGCTCGTTTGTGGAAATACTTTTATATCACTCAGCCGACCATATTGTGCAAACTTTCTTGTATAATTAAATTCTGCAATATAAATATTTAACAGTAATAATTTAGCGCAGGCCAGGTTCTGAATTTGTATATCGCGGAATTGTCAATGCTATTTGTATAGCATGGAATAATAGATGCCCAATTTTTTTCCCACCAACCCGAGAACCCCAGATCCAAAAAAGTGGCTAATTATGTAATTAATACGGAATCAATAAGGACAAAATAAATGCAATGTTGAACCAACCAACCCGCAAGTCCACTTGTCAATTTGTATATCGCGGAAGTGTAGGTGTTATTTGTAGGACGCAGAACAATATAGGCTCAATTTTCAACCCACCAGGTTGAGAACCATTGGCCCTTCACGTGCCCTGGGTATATCTTCGACCGACCGCTTTTCATACTTAGGTATTTCTTTGAATCGGTTTTGCCATTGTTGTTGCCTTCGTACTTGTTTCAAGATATGCAATAATTAAGCTTTAATGCTAATATCCATCCTGCAACAACCGTTAAAACTATCATTAATGTCTGGAAGTCCAGAGAAGATTTGTCATTAGTACGAATTAAACTAAGATTTGCCCACAAGCATGTTATCCTTTCCAAGTATTCATTTCAAAGGGCACGCAATATTTTTTTTTGTGCCTCGACGGTTTGGTGATTTTAAGAAATTTCTGATTCTTAATCTCTTTTCATCGTCACCGCCACGTTCACACTTTTTTCTAATTGTGCAATTAGTGAGCTGTGATGGTCACATCTCATTCCACATGAACCCTGGAAATTGTCATTGATCAGTGAAAGGCTCGAGGAGATATTCCATTAATATGCATTAAACCATAATTTGCGGAGGCTTATATTATCCCTCCCCGATTTTCATTTCAAACATCGTCTCGACCAAATGGAAATTCTAAATAACTTCTAGCAACAGTTCTCTCCACACACAATAAACACATTGGGGCATAATGGCCAGAGGTTCCACTATTCCAGGGCATATTCTTACTATTCATCTCCCTCGGCCCAAGAGAAAAAAGGAGATGGTCCCTTGGTGCACCGAGAGATATATTTCAAGCCAAAAAATTCCATCGCAACCCTGGCTGGTCAGAGAACCTACCCAGTTGCAGTCATTGCTATTTCAGAAGTTGATGCCATGAATTTCAAGCCGAAAGAAGATGATCTGATGGACGATGATACGACAATGGATGATGGCAATGCAGAGAATCTTCCTAGTCCTGTGCCTAAATTGAAATCAACCATAACAAACAGACCTTCTCGGCTTGGTGATCGCAGTCATGACAACACCAAAAGGATTTTGAGAAAAGAAACTGACGGTGAACGCAATAGCCACTTTGCAATGCGAAAGTAGGAATTCCAGAGTTTCAAATTAGTTCGTTCTGGGCATAAGAGTTTCAGTGTAAAGAAATGATATGTTGATGCTCGCAGAGATATATTTCAAGCCAAAAAAATATTGTTTAACATTTATGGGCATCAGGGCCAAAACTCTCGCTCCTGCCACGCATTTTCCTACTAGTCATCTCCTTCTGCCCAAAATGGACTAATTTGGGCCTCTACAATTGCCTGTGCAAGTTGTGCTACCGAATTGTTTTGGACTATACATAGGTGGTTTCAACTAAGGGATATTCTACTTGCCCTACAACCATTTTCGTCTTCTTTCTGAGGAAACACTTCTAAAAAATATCAATTTCAGTAGAGGATGATTCATCGATGAGAAAACTCCAAGGATCTTGCATACTGCAGAACCCGTGCTTTTGTTTGTCGCAGATACCTTCAATGTTTTGGCCCGAAGAACTGGGTCCAATTTCTAAGCATAGATGTACAATACTCGATGTTTTTCTTTTTTTTTCATTTTAAATGGATTTGCTATTAAAAAACAAATCCTTGCACTCTTTGTTGCTACCTCTTTTCTGGGTTTAACGCATGTTCTAATTGGCATGGTTCGGTGCTCTCATACTTCTTCGATCTTGTGTTTACTAATACCAATGTACAATGTTGCAGCAAAATCGTTATTCTTGTTTCTAGACATGAAATTATTAAGTTTTAATGCTAACAGCCCATAATGCAATAAGTTTAATACTTGAGTTAATATGTTGCACTAAAGGTAGAATGTATCAAGAACACAGTTACACGCACACGTTCCAATAAAATCTAATCTTCCACAAAGCATTTGCTTACAATTAGTAGAAAAGGAAATTTAGTGGTTAAGTTGATATGTTATAGTCATGGAATAATGTATCAAGAACCCAGCTACAGGCATACGTTGCAATAAAATGTAATCTTCAACAACGAATTTGCTGACAATTAGTAGATCATGGTTTTGCAATGATGGCACTTCTTTGAAACCAATTCGTGCTTATGAAAATTGTCTTTCACCTCTCTATTTTCCCACTTTTTTATTCCCTCTAGTTTCTCTTCCTGGTTACTTAATCGTTTTTTTCCCGACAATGCGTTGCTCCACAGCTTCGCAGATTCACGTGTTTGTGTTTCCAACGACCGCTTACCCTTTCTTTAAATTGACCGTCTACTATTCCTTGTCCCACAATTGGCACCCAGAGTTCCACCATATACAAATTGACAAGTGGACTTGCGCATTGGTCGGGTCAACATTGCAATTCTACTTTTCTATGACCTTCAAACAGCATTCGGAGCTCCGGTATATAAAAATTGACATATATTCAAAATTGCAACCGTTCTTAGATCATATGCTTTTTTGTATTACGGTCCACCTATCATGCCCTTTTATGTGCTGCACATTTTTGCACTGAAAACTTTCGAGAAATACAATTTAACCATCAGGTCCTCACATATTTAGTGGAACTATTGTCATCCTATTTTGAAGCTCGTCTATCCGCTTTCCATACTTCACCATTTGTTCGAATTTCTTAGTCGTTGTTTCCTGTATCTGCGCCCCTTTGCAATTAGCAATTATATATAAGACCTTATTTCCACGTATGAAATTAACAATTTCCTTGTTCCATACTTATCCACTTTGGTGGAATTCCACAAATATACAAACTGGTCACTCAATTGCCCCATCATGATCTCTTCCATTTTATACATTTTGCACTCAAAATTCTGAAACATGAAATTTCATCGTGCAACACTCGGTTGTCCTGAATATCCCCGTAACCCTTTTTTGAATCCCATCCGATTTTCAGATCTTTCCTTTCTTTCCTTGCTCTCTGCCCTCTCCGCCATCTTTGCACTTTTCTATAATAAAAGAAAATAAAAATTTATATATATATATATATATCTTGTTTCTAAATATGGAATTACTGGCATTTAATTCTAACAAGTCATCATGCAGAAAACGTATATATTGTCTTTGATCGGTGAAAGGCTCGAGGAGCTTTCCCATTCACAAGCATTTAACCAAGATTTAGCAAAATGTTACATTATTCACTCTAACAATTCATTTAAACCATCATCTGCAACAAAGAAACCTTCTCATAAACCTATGGCATCAGACCGACACTAGTTCTGTGGAGATACATTGAACACCTTCATGTGTGAGGACCAGAACTTCCACTGGTCCAAGGCATTTTCTTATTTCTCAAACCCTACTGCAAAGAACCAAGTAATTTAGACCTCCATGATTGCTCATGCAGGCTGTGTTCCTGAAATTTTTGACTGTAAGGACCTGGTCTCTTGGTGCCCCGATAAATTTATTGCAGAGCAAAGAATTATTCCACTGCACGATGGCTCTAATGTTTCTTTGTCACCTCAGGTCTTCCACCAGATGAAGAAATTGCCCAAGCCAACATTGGCATTCAAAGGAGAAGATTGAAAACAGTTCCTATCAAAGCATAATAATGTATTGGACCTCTTGCCCCATTTTTTGGAAAGGCCGAATCTAGTTCCTGAAGATATTACAAGTATGCAGGTTAGTTCATTTAGAAATCCATTTCAGTAAATTGCCTGGTTGTTTACAAGAATAACAGGACAGGAGTCCACAGGTACTGTTTCCCCCATGGCTCTTTATATTTTGTGCTTCATAGTCAACGAACAAGCCCTTTTTGATTGGGGCAGGTTAATTTCCCATGAAATCTCTTCCCAATTATCAAGCTACAAAAGGGAAAATAAATTTTATATGTCATCCTATTTAGTTTTTGCAATAGCACATTCCTGTCAATTTCCGTAACTGTCTCTGTCCAAAAAATTCAACTACGAATTCCATCTAGTAGTGTTCTGGTACCAAGCCTTGTGGAAGCACAATTCTTCCCACTATTTTTATGAGGTTTTTAATGGATTCTTGTCTATTTTCAAAGTTTTGTTGTTAGGAGAAAATGCTCCCTACATATTTGAACATGCAACTAGTTTTTTGGACAATAAGGGGACAGTCCAACATTTGGATAATTACATTGTCATAAGAATTTTTGGCTCCATGAAACAACCTGCTCTCCTTCCATTTCACGTTACGGACATAATTTTTATTGCAGAAGTAGCACGTCAATAGAGCTACTAGTTCCATCTGTTCCAAAGGAAGAAAAAGAAACAGTTCATTCCTTTGCCTTCGAAAATAGGGGAGTTCATCTTGAAAAACGTCAACAAAATTGATGATTTCGCAGCACATTTTAGCATCTCTAACCTCAGATATGCTGAAGACATAAGAGGATTCGACCCGTATGATATTTTTAGACAACATTTACAATCACTTGGCCTCGGAGATTGTTTTGTAAATAAAAACCTGCCCAAAAACAGAGATAGTGACGGTCCTGCCTCTGATACCGGTGATGTAGAGATAGTGCAAAGTTGCACTAAATTGTACACACAACAGGGGAAAGTCCCCAGTGACAAGAGTGTTCAATCTGCAAATACCACTCCAAAAGGTACGACATCCTGGAGCATCGCTCCATTGGCCCATCACAACAACAAAGAAAACCAAATTTCTTCAAACAGAGGAAACGATAACGACCCTCCTCATTCTAAAATTGATAGTTCTCAGAAGCTTCTAGTAGAGAAGAAGAGAAAAAAAAATGTGGGTTAGGAAGAAGAGCAAAAAATTCAAAGTAATAACATGGAAGTTGACACTAATCTGGATGTCATGTTCGCCTTCCTTGATCAGCCCCAAGATAACATCCACCATAGATATCCAATGGACATATCTGTTACCCAAAATTTTGACGAAGATGAATCCTTCGTGTTCCAAAGCATTGTTTTTGATAGCTAGAACAAAAGATTGATATTTGAGAAAAACAATGTTAAAAATATCAAAGACAAATCTCGTTCATAGGTTGACGTTTCCAACATGCAGTCGTCCCAAATCTGTCAACTTCATACCGCCACCGGAGAAGCACTTCATGATTCCATTGGACACATCGAGACCCAGAATGCCAAACTAAAGGACCGAGTCAAGGAATTGGAAGACACTTTCATTCCTATGCCATTGCTTGTCGATCCTTTGGCAATAGCTATGCTTGGCACCCCTGCACCCAATGTAAAAGCATCCTCCACCCTACTCGCATCCTGTAAAGGATATGTGGAGAACAATATCAAAAAAAGAATGGAACTGGTTACCCAGACATGGAAAATATCACAAACCATCGCTTCTCTTGGAACCAGGGCACATAGCTTGCTCGAGATTTTGCAAGCTGAATTAAAAGATGAAGAAAAATTCTTTTTAAAAATGGTCATCCCTTTTGGCAATCATAAACAAAAAGAAGAGAAGAATATCTTCCATCCAAAAACCGGATCAGCCAATTGAATGCATGTTGGAAAAAAAATTTAAATAATCTACATCTCATTGTTCAGTCATGTGAACAAGCCATAACGAAGAAAGATAAATTATTCACAAAGCTGTCAAATATAGACTTAGCAGGGAAAACCAATGACTTCCAAGACCCCCTCTTAATCGCAAACTCCTTGCCCTTAACCAGGAAAGAGTTCAATAAATAGGTTGATATGTTGAATACCTTGTCTCTAGAAAAGTTTAACATCATCCTTCAATTTGATCAAGCTCACGTCCATGACTGGCTAGTCAAATATGCAGTACAAAATGAGGAAATTCATCAAGATCTCTCTAATCTTTCCATCGAATTCCAGGAATTAGAAAACGAATTTTTCAACATCAAAATCCAGAATGAGATCAACGTCACCCCAATGAGAAGCTACATTGAAGAACGGGTCAAAAGGAAATTGAAACAGGCTGCCAACGAAAGACAACAAGCAGTTCCCAACATTCCAACAGCCATGGAGAACATCCTTGAAACCGCAGTCGTCGCCAACATCAATGAAATGGAAACCGTGAGAAAATATCCAAAACGCTCATATGTACCCTCACTATAAGTTTATTCATCGCATCTTTCTTTCTTTCTCAGTCCAGTTATTCCACTTTCTTAAATACATATGTATAGGCAAACACTTATACCTTTCCATTTATTTTCTTCTGCAACTATTGCACTCTATCTTCTTTCCACAATCAGGTTTCTTGTACATATTTCTCTAATGGTACGCGGGAGCCCCAATCCCAATATACATGCAAAACGCATTGAAATCTCGGTTTATATGTAACAGACTTTAATTTTTTGGTATATTTCAAAATTTGTAGTAGTATGTAACAAACTTTCATTTTTTGATATACTTGAAATAAAAAATGCATTTCAATTTTTATATGTTACAGACTCTATTCTTATCTTTCCACATTCTTTATAACAAATGCATTTGTTTTTTAATATGTTAGACTTTTATTCTTATCCTTCAGCAGTCTGTATGGAAAATGCATCTACTCTTTTATATGTTACACACTTTTCTATTTTTATATATTTCAAAATAAATGGCGTTCAACAATGCAAGCGTCATTTACATCTACCTCATGTTCACAAATGCATTTAAATTTTTATATTACTTATATCCTATTAATTTTATGTTATCATATATTTTTATCTTTCACCAGTCCATATGGAAAATGCATTTAAATTTCCAAATTTAATCTTGCACTGTCAAAAACTTTCTTACTTTGTTATATACTTTCAAAAAAAAAAGATTTTCTATATACTTTCAAAAATTAGATGTTGTTGTGCCTGCAGACAGTCATTTACTTTTTCCCTATATTCCGTTATATGCATTTTGCACAACATTTCCCTCATATACATTTTGCACCAAACACTTCATTTCATTTACAATTTGACCCCATTTTCCACAATTTTCTTTCTAACCTCCTTGGCAGGGACTGTACTGCCATGTAGCCTTGTTTCATAAAGGATTATAATGTCTTTATCCCCATGCATGTGGTACAAATCCCATGCAATAAATATTAAAAAATATACACAACGTTGTTTTAAACTCTATGTCGAAGCCTTGAGAAGTGTTGTTGCCAATTGCTAATACATTGTCAAGGAAGGATCACAAAAGTATAATTATGTGCACAATAGTGTTTACACCTGTCCAAACATTGAAATTTCAATAGAAAATCCAAGTATCAAACTCCATTTCAACGTTGAACTACTATAAAACCTCTACATGATGTGTTGATCTATTAAGGTTCCAAATATTAAGCCAACTGTCAAATGGATGGTGTTAAGTGTTGAAATCAATCTGTTAAATATAACTAGATTACGTCTAGCACACATAAACCAACATCGAGATCTACCATTCAAACATGCATAGTGTGATTATCAGTTAAATATGTCTTTGAATATGTCCAAGAATCCATAAACACGGAGCTAGAAGTCTCAAAACATGCCTTACAAAGAAGGATACAATTAAAGGTTCTTTGTGAGAATATTGTTGAGGAAGGATTGCAGGAAAAAACCCAACCCCTGATTCATCAAAGATATGGAGGTTCGATGCTGAATATGATAGAGATACTGATTTGAATTATTTCCTAAAATCATCAAACAAGATAGACAAGGCTGCAGAAAATGGAAGATAGCCTAATTGCAAGATTTCCAACTAGCAACAATAAAATGCTAAATGGAGAATGTCTGTAAGAGATACAGGGGATTTTTAAAAAAACCGAGGAAGTGTTTTCTTGTCATTCTCAGTTCTTGTTCTGATAATGATTAAGAACATGGAATGAAGGATGACTATTCTCAAAGATCAATCAACTCATTGATACAAAACTGAGACAACAAATTAAGTGCTTCATTTATTCTATATTATCAAGGCCTCTGCTCCCAACATTCTGAGAAATCATATGAAACAATTTTCATTTTGATTTGACATAGAGAGTCTCTGTGGAGTAAACTATTTTTTTTTACATATTTGATCAGATATGTATAGGGGATAAGAGATAAGGCTACACATGATTATGGTCATGTCATGACTGGTTTTGATGCTCAGACTCCTTTGAGAAGGTCGAGCAATAAATGATCATTTATAATAATCCAAAAATATGAAAACCTTCTTCGATTTATGGAAAAGAGAGGAAATCCACTCTCAAGGAATGATCAATCTCAAATTCAAGGGATCAAATTCTAAAATTTTGGCATAAATTAAGCACATCCAAACAAAAAATCAAATAGATGGTAGAAATCCCAAACTACTAGCATCCAAATGAGAAGTCAGAAGATAAAGATAGATGGTAGTGATAAGTTGAAGGTGGGCTCAAGTGTCATCCAATATTTAAAGGAAGACTATCAACAAATGGTAGGGTATGTCCAAGATGAGCAAGAAGTCAAACATCAATGGATGACAAGCATTTTTAGGAATAAAATACCTGGAAGTCAAAGTATCAAGCAACCTACACATAACTAAAATAGGATCAGAGGTTGAAGACAGTTAGAAACAAATATTTTGCAGTGAGCTTGTACACACTGTGAAAGTGTTGAAGGTGGAGTTTTATGAGCGAGTTTGTACATGTTGTGAAAGTACACAGTCAGCCTAGATCAATGCTTATTCAACTTCCAACTGGAGAAAACATGCCAAATCACCATGAAGACTCGAAGACTCATTTATTTTTCCTTCAAATAATGTGATTTGTATGTATTAATTAGCTCATAAACTAAATCCGAAAATATAGGAGTCTGTTGTAATTGTTATTATTCTATTGTAACTCCTTCCAAGTTTAGGAGAAAACTGAATATGTCGAATCTCTTGAGCGAACATGTAATGTAATCCTATATAGGATGAAAGAAACAAGGGTGAAGGGGTTGGAGAGTAGAGAGAAAGAAGACTATTCTTCTCTATGTATTGTGTTTTGTTGATATTAATCAAATTTTTCCAAGGTACATGATTTTTTATCCAAAGATTCCTTTGATAACATTTTTCATTCTATGTTTTCTCCATGTGATAATGTTTCCTTACTTCATATTTTCATTTGGATGTGTTGTTTTATAAATATTTGAATTAGATTAAATGTTTCATAATTCATGGTTTCATGCTCGGTTGAATATATTCAAATATTTCCACCCTTTCTTTCTAAATATGCATTAGGATTCATCTTTGATTCCCTATTGTAGTGGATTGTTATCTTTTTTTAAACGTACACCTAAAACGATGATCTAAGTATTTGAGTTATGTTATTTACCTTGCCTTTGTCAATCATTGATCATACATTCAACGTATTGGTAGTTTTGATTAATTTTTATCTAGTTTAGACTCCATGCCCAATGGTCCTCTTCTCCACCCTACCACAAATATTTTGAAATCTTGAATTTGACATAAGAGCTAGTCATTGTGCCCATTAGATAACCAATCAGTATTTGATTGAGTTATAACAAAGAAAGCCCTCTCTGGCTTGGAAGGGATAACTTCCAATCTGCAAGTTGGTTTTTGGTTACCTCTATATTTTCCTCTCATAGCCAAGGAAAATTACGGAGTAGCCAAGGAAAATTACGGAGCGATCATAGGAGGGAGAGAGAGGAAGACATAGAGGGTGGTTAGAAAGTGTGTGAGAGAGTGTGGGAGGGGGAGAGAGAAAGGCATAGAGGGGAAATAGAGTGTGTGTGTGAGAGTGTGAGAGGGAGAGAGAGGGACATAGAGAGGAGGTAGAGAGAGAGTTAAATGTATTAGAGAGGGGTATATGTAGTAGAGATAGAGGATATATAGTGGGAGGGAGGGGGAGAAAGAGAGAGGGAGGATTGGGGGAGAGACAGAGTTCGTGAGAGTGTGAGGCGGGGAGAGGGAAAGACAAAGAGGAGGGGAAGTGATAGAGTGTGAGAGGGAGGGAGAGGAAGACAGAGAGGGGGGGTAGATAGTGTTACACGTGAAAATTACTCAACTGGATAAGTGTCGCATGTTCCTCTCAATTGTCGTAAGTGTCGCATCTTCCTTACAACTTTTGCAAGTGTCGCAAGTTGTTCACAAGTGTCGTGAACGTTGTTCAAACATACTACCATAATGATGACACTAAGGAGGCACTTAAAAAATCTCATACACTTGATTTGGAAAAGGAGAATCACACCAAACTTATGATCTCATAAGTGGTGCTGGAATAGAGCTGATGGGGAAGAATTCTAGCATCAAACCTATGATCTCATAGGGAACACACAGTCGGTCAAAGGAGAAGTGATCAGTGAAGATGCTATCATCCAGGTTGTGGATCTTTCGAGCAAGGGTTAGACAAAGGGGACTTGACGAAGCTGTCGCATTCGCATCTACGATTGCAAGTACTGTTGTCATTATTCTCATCA
>SNQJ01S0026269.1:78661-106563 GCA_010110895.2 Picea sitchensis | reverse complement strand
AGTCAAACTCACTCGGGCTCCTTGGAGGGTAAATCCACAATTACTGTGTGGAAGCTTGCACCAAGGCGTAAGTCCGTTAAGTAGGTTGCCATTGTAACTGTTCCACCCTATCCCCGCCCCTTCTGGACTTGATCACGCGATGTTGGATTTTATCACCAACTAGTATGGTCATCGAGAGAAGGTCCTGTTTGCTTGGTTGTGATTCTTAGATTTTATTAGCGTATGCTATTTCTTTTCGGTAGTTGGCCATAGATATTTTTCACCGACTCCTTTTCTCCAACATCGAACCTCCACGCCGTTCGCGGAGGCTACAGTGACTTCCTCCAAAAAATATGGAAGGAAACACCCCTTTACCCCCTCATTCTACAGAGGAATCTCCTCAACAAAGCGAGGTTCAAAACACTACAACTTCCCAGGAAGAAGTTCCCACTCCTTTAAAGAATTTTTGGATTGTTTCAGAGTCTCCAGAATCTTTTCGCATTGTGGAGGGATATGAACAACGTGTCCTCCGACTCAATTCCGCTGGTGAATTTTTCGTCGTCAATCCTTCTGACATCCCGGCTGGGTCTCATCAAAACCCTTTAGCCGATGACCCTTTTTGGACTGCATACATTGTTCGAAGTCCACCGCGCATGGTGCGAGATCTTTATGGAACAGGGGAAGGTGTCGATGCACCCATCTCCTACACCGTACCCCTAAACCATTTTACCGGTACCACCACTTTTACGAAAACAACGCCCGTTTGTCCGAACATACTGCCCGTTGGTCCAAACATACCGTCCGTTGGCCCAAGGTCTACTCTTCCCCTCCAGACGGTCCATTCTACAATGGTCCCTCACATTCCGAGTATTCCTACCGGTAATGTGGTGGTCAACCAAGCTGCGATTGGCACACCTGTAACACCAATACCTACACTCACTTTTGGGTTCAGAGCACTGAATACTCCCACTGCCACTGCTACCCAAACCACTACTACCCAAGTTATGCCGGGAAGTTCCATACCTATCCAACAACCCAGAGGGACCGGTCTTAGTGGTCCTAATCCACTCGGCAACACCGGTCAGTCATTTACGTCTGGTTCTCAAATTTCGAGAACTCTACCTCAAGTTGGGGGGCATCCTCCCACTAGAGGACAAATTCCATTCGGGGGGCACCCTCATGTTGGGGGCAAAACCCCAATCCGGAGTCCACCAACAACCATACGGAAAAAATGTGTCCACCGCACCCAATCCGTGGAACGTCCATTTCCTCGGAAATCCACAGTTCTCGGCAGGACACAATTATCAGACTCCACAACAACCTCCTTATGGACAAATTCCAAACCCAACCTATAACCCTCAAAACCCATCCGGTTATCCTCCACTCACACATGCTTCTCAAAACACCTCAAATCCTACGTACCTTGGTCAAAACCAACTTCATACAAGAGGGCCCACTAGTTACAATTATCCACATAACCCAGTGATTGGCCCCACTGGTGTCCCCATGCCACACCAACATTACCCACCGATTAACCGACAACTACCTTTTCTAGCTACCCTGGACCTTCCAGACTTGTCTCGGTTAACGAATGATCCTATTTATCATTCTCCGGTTTGGCCAGCTATTCCAGCTAAACTTCCTTCTAATATCCCAAAATTTGACGGAAAGTCCGGAGAAGACCCAAACAACCACGTGATGACTTTCTATTTGTGGTGTTCATCCAACTCCCTCATGGACGATTCTATTCATTTGCATATTTTCCAATGGACACTTACGGGTTCTGTAGCGAAATGGTATATTGAACTACCACGTGCATCTTTTCACGATTTCAATTCCCTCGCCATGTCCTTCCTCACACACTTCCAACTACCCATTTGATACGAGATGGGTACTGAACTATTAACCTCCCTTTGTCAGACAACTTCTGTACATATCTCTGATCATATTCATGAATGGAGATGACGACGAAGGCTAATCAAAGTGGTCATTCCTGACCAATTGTTAGCGGAATAGTTCACTAAATCATTGTTACCCCAGATTGTTCGTGATGTTGCCATGGGCGGTGTAGTCACCGCGGAAGAAGCCATTTCCTGAGCTCAATACTTAGACTTAGTCTATTCACAATCTGGTACTCTGTATGAGTTGATACCGAATGCTACCCATGCCACTAACGATCCATCCAAACCATCGTCTGCTTCCCATGCGGATGGAGTTATTGGCTCCGTCAAAACCCAATCTACTACCCAGTCGGCTGGAATGATTCAGCGGCCTGCTTCGACAGTTGCTCCTAGCCCGACTGCACCCTCTTCTACTCCCCCTCAAACTCAAGTCTCTGATGTGAATGCAGTCCAATCGACCCCTTCACAACAACCTGGGGGCAAGAAGAAAGTGAGAAACAAACCAAAGAAAAACAATAACAACGAACAACCAAAAAATCAACCGTAAACCCCTGCTGCCGTAAAACAACCACAACGAAAACCAAAATTCCCATGTCTCATTTGTGGTGATGATCACTACGCCCGAGACTGTCCACATCACGATGAAGTGGCCAAGATTTTTAAGGGAAATTCACAACCCGCTGTGCTTACTCAGCCTTTTCCACAACATCAATCTTTGGTTACTCAAACCCCCACTGCTGGGGGCATTTCCAACCCACCCCATGATGAGGCCTCGACAAGTGCCCACATTTACATGTTCAACGGGGTTAACCTGACCACTCGCTTTGCGACATACGACACACTTGTTAAACCTGATAAACCAAAGATTACAAATGGTTCCACACCGGAACCGTTACCCTCCTCCGTTAATCCTCCATCTGTTAGTCCTCCATCTGGACCACTTCAGATTGAAAAACCTTCGTTTGAGTCTATCTTACGCCCTCCTAAGAGCACCATCCAGAAATCCACCTTCAATCCTAATTCAGGGGCTGCCCAAAACTACAATATTGTAGAAGATTTGGCCCAAGCATCGTGTGCTATGTCCGCCTTGGAAGTTCTACAACATTGTCCCAGCCAACGTAGAACGCTCTTAGCTGCTATTGACGCTTTTGATCCCGAGTCATCAAATAAACTCACGTTTAATCTGGATGATCATCAAGCACGACTCTCCCACCAGCTAGCTTTCCAAATCGATGTTGTTGTTCACAATCAACAAATTCATCGAACTATCATGGATGAGGGAGCCTCTACTTATGTCATGTCCTTAGCTTGTTGGAAGGGCTTAAAATCACCTGCCCTTAACAAATCCACTACCATGTTATGCACTTTCTATGGATGAGGTTTTCATCCTCACGGATTATTACAATCCTTAGTCGTTCAGTTGGGTGGCAAAACTGTTACCGTTGATGTCGAGGTGGTCAATGCTCCCCTCGATTACAACCTATTACTTGGAAGAAGTTGGTTCTATGCTATGACTACAGTCACCTCGTCGGTGTTTCGATGTGTACAATTCCCCCATCAAGGCAAAATTGTCACCATCAAACAACTTGATTTCTGTACACCCGACGCTCGCATCCCTGCCACCAAAAACATTCCCTTTTTGGGAGACCACCCAGTTACGTATGAAAGCGTTGGTGTTGGATTATTGAAATATTCTAGCCTTATGGGTACTTTCCCTACACCACTTCCACTTACCCCGCATCATATTGCCGTCGTCAATATGATCTCGACTATGCCTGATCAATCCTTGGAATCATCTGACCCTTGGGTTGTACCTAGTCCTCTGGAATTCGATGTGCTCGGTGACACTATGCCACTTAGACCAGCCGAGGCCACATACATAGTTATTCAATCTACCTCTCCCTCTTCGGAAAATCCACATTTATTGACACCGGATGCATACTCGGTGCCCTCATGGTTGGATTCCCTGTCATCCGCCGTTGATTACATTTCCCAGATTTTTCCTTCTAACGAATCTATTATGGAAATGCTTAGCATTGATGATATGCCTTGGGTTGATAACCATCATCAATCCTCTTTTCTTCCCCCTCGTGAAGAAATTCGGGCAGATATACCGTCTATCTCCCCTTTTGGTGTTTATTTTTCATCATCTCCCATGCTTCCAACTTCCGACGATTTGGATCCGGTAGTGGACATGGTGATTTCTTTGGTAGGATTATTGGAGCCTGATCTCCTTACTTCTGTCACAACCCTCGACATGTGTTCCTTCTCGAGTGATTATCTTCCATCCAGTTAAGATCTCCTGGAGGCCATGACCATGTTTTATCCCTTGCCGTGGCATCCTTCCAGAGCATTATCCTCTTGGAAGCCATGATCCGGACGAAACAACGAGCATAGTTTCCCTTCTCTGTGGCAAGCTCATTAAAAAATGAAACAAAGGTCACAGGCATAGTTTCTCTTCTCTGTAGCAAGCTCGTTAAAAAATGAAACCGAGGTCCTGAGCATAGTTTTCTTCTCTGTAGCAAGCTCATTAAAAAATGAGACAACAATCTAGGGATCGAACCCCAAACCTTGAGCATAGTTCTTTTCCTGTGTCAAGCTCATTAAAAAATGAAACAGTCACCTCTCTTGAACCTTCATTTCATCCACCTGTATCCTTTTTCTCCATCTAGCATATAAATTGGTGACAACCTCAAAGTCGGTGAATGAATTGAAGCTTGGGGGGCATGTCTCCAGCCTTTGATGATCATTCTGGAGTCAAGCCACCAGCTTTCAAGTTGGGGGCATACCGAGCTTAGTCTTTGTTCTTTCTCGTGCTCATAAATACATGAGAATGCAACCGGGTAAACTTTTATCTCTTTTTCGGACCCGTACGGATACACAAACACACGAAAAAGGAACCCCCTGGAGTCTACTTTAAACCCTTTTGAGACTCTCTAAATATGAAAAGATTGTTGAGTGACCTTGCTTCCTTTCACACTCATTAAAAGGTCAGAAAGGGTGTCTTTCAAGCGATAGTTTACCCCTTTTTCGGTCTCGTTAGACTACTGTATGAAAAAGGAACTGAGAGAGTTCTCTTTTAAGTGTTTTTCCAAACTCTATAATCCTGAAAAACCTTTGAGTTTTCTGTCTTTGGACTCGTTAAAGCACACATTGACAGGCCCATATGGGACCGATCCCTTACTTCTTCTGGTTCATTAAACAAAGGAAGAGGAACTTACCGAAGGTGAGTTATATCGATCATGTGTTACCCTCATCGAGCTCATTAAATAAAAAAGAGGTACTCGTCTATCTAGATGGGGGAAAAATTGAAAGGAACAAGCCAAGCAATCTCTTGAGAACATCATCCAACACTTCTTAGAGTCGCCCTTGAACACGACACTTTGTCATTTTGCATCATAATCCGCTGAACTTCTGCACTGAGCCAATCCTTTGATTTATTTTCACTCCTTTAGGTCACCCGACACAAGTCACAGTATCCACTGCATAGTTTTGGTCCATGTCATGTTTCATGGTTGTGCCCCAGTGTTCAAGGGAAGTATCTGCCTCTAAAGTCAGCCATCCCAAATATCTTGCCTCAAAACCTGTGTCAGTCCATGTCCATTTGATCTACCAATTACACCTCTATGTATGTTTTGTGTTGTTGATGGGGGATACATCAAGGCCCTCCCTCGACGAGTCTATTCCTGTCGACTTCAACACATTATCCAGGAATCAGACTTAGAAACCAGTTGGTACTTTGGGACCTACATGCCTCAATGGCAGGCCTCCTCACATTGGACAATAGGTTTACATCATTGACCTCTGATCGAATGATTCCAAGGATGTTTGACCTCAGCTCATCTATTCACATTCGTTTTAATGTACTAGGGTACCTTGGGAATCATTGACATTAATGGTGATCTCCCTCGTGCTTGTTAACGGTTTACATCATTGACCGGTAATCAAGTGGTTTCTGCCATGTTCGACATTAAGACATCTATTCACATGGTTAGAATCACACCACATTGAGATTGGTAAGAAGACCTTGGGTTGAGTAACCACTTTGATATATGCTTTGCCCAGGTTGCGAAGGAGTTTCTATTGGACAAAGAACATATACATTGTTACATAGATCCACTTTGTATTGGTTGTGGCTATGTCTTGTCATCTCGTAGATCCACTGTGTATTCTTCGTGGCTACGATCAGTTCGAGTCATCAGAGTATAGATCCACATTGTATCTTCAGTGGCTATACCTTCTTATCAATACAATTATGGATCCATAGTGTATTTTATGGTGGCCATATATTTCAAGTCTTGATCACCCAAGCATAGGTATGTCTTCCTTGGGTTTTGAAATATGTCATGATATTTGTTGGATGTTTGTGTACAGCTTCCGTCAGGTTCTCTGAGTCTATACCCTTGCTTGAACGTCTACAAATCATTTCAGTTATCGGTTCGCATCTTCTAACTTCATACTTTGGGGGGCAATCTGTTACACGTCAAAATTACTCAACTGCATAAGTGTCGCATGTTCCTCTCAATTGTCGTATGTGTCGCATCTTCCTTACAACTTTTGCAAGTTTCGCAAGTTGTTCACAAGTGTCGTGAACATTGTTCAAACATACTGCCATAATGACAACACTAAGGAGGCACTTAAAACATCTCATACACTTGATTTGGAAAAGGAGAATCACACCAAACTTATGATATCATAAGTGGTGTTGGAACAGAGCTGATGGGGAAGAATTGCTAGCATCAAACCTATGATCTCATAGGGAACACACAGTTAGTCAAAGGAGAAGTGATCAGTGAAGCTGCTATCATCCAGGTTGTGGATATTTCGAGCAAGGGTTAGACAAAGGGGACTTGACGAAGCTGTCGCATTCGCATCTACGATTGTAAGTAATGTTGTCGTTATTCTCATCAATATGACATGCTTGGCCTGTTTCTTTCTAGTTTGTGTCTGATCTCACATGAACCTATCATTGATAGATAGATTTGTTTTCAAGCTAACATCAATAGAGTAGGAAGCGGTCATACTTTGTTTGTCTACAGGACTCAGCGAGGAGCGAGAGTTCAGAGCTCGATTTGGAGCGTGTAGGGACAAACATCGATAAAAAGGTACTGTTGTTCTCCTTCCTTCTCATGTGCTAGTTTGTATAGATTTGAAAGGAAGTTAGTGTCCACGTTAAGCACTTTCTGTCTTAGAGTAGGGTCTAGCTCTTTGAGGAAATCTACCTGTCCGCAGGGAGATTTTCCCACAACAGAGAGAAGGATAGTGAGAGGAAGGGAAGTATAGGGGGAGACATAGAAGGGGGGGTAGAGAGAGAGTGAGAGGTAGGGGTGGATACAAAGGGAGATAGAGAGGGGGAATAGAGAGATAAAGAGGGGTAGAGAGAGTGATATTGAGACTAACAATGGGGAGAGAGAGAAAGGGTGGGAGAGAGGTGGAAGAGAGAGGGGAGGGAGGGACAAAGTGGAAGAGGGAGACAGAGAGAGAGAGTTGAAGAGGGAGGATAGAGAGGGAGTGGGTGTGAGAGTATGAGGCATGTCAATGCAAGGTCTAGGTATAGGTCTTTCCATGCCTTGTGATGTATAAGTATTTCAATTTATAGGTCTTACCATGTATAGGAGTATGATGGGGAGAGAGGGAGATCGATAGGGTGGGTAGAGAGGGAGAGAGATATGGGGGGTAGATGTAAGAGAGAGAGACAAAAATATGTTGGATTACTTAGAGGGGGGGTGAATCAATAATGAGAAATTATAACATTTATTAATGCTTTAAACCAAAATGTATATTCCTTTAAATTATTCAACCATGTTCATTTGTTTATCATGAGCATCTTATTGTATCATAAACATTAACATCCATCAATGCATAATAAACTGTAATACCTCTATTTCCCCTAGTTTGTAAATATAACTATAACTAGCCAAGAGACTATGACACACTAAATATGTGTGAATGTTTGATTTGTCGAAACTTTGTATAAAAGGGTCAATGTATGATTTTTCTGTTATTAATAGAAATTGGATATGTGTTACACAATTGCTAAAAGGAGGGGATTTTTCCAATATAGACCATGGATGATATGAGAGATATGGTGAGGGAAAACCAAAAATGGTTGAGATGACCGTGACAAGACTAGTACCTACTGGGTGTAATTTCTCAACAGTCCTCTGACCCATAAATGAAATACCAGTCAGGATGGTTGTTGGAATGCCATCCTCAAGAGTTAAGGAGGAAATGGGGTAGGGTACCCATCTGTAAGGATTCTAGGCCTGACCACAAATTGGGATTCAGACCCACGCAACCTTGCCGAGGAAGGTAAGGAAGGAGCTAATTCAGGGGACTGAGACAGATCTGCAAGATAAAAAAGTAGAGAGAACAATGTTGAGAGGAGAAGAGAAGAATGTTTTCGACTCTGAAATAGAGAGAAAAGTTGTCAAGCAAGCTTGTTTTTTGTTGAAAGAAGCCATGGGAAGGGTTTGGATACAAGTTGATAAACAAGGTTGATGAGTGATTGAGGAAGTACTCGTGTAGACCTCTTTCTTGGAGTAGAAAACAACAATTGCCAATTTCTTGTGGGAGGAGGAGAGTAACCTTTGTTCCTGACTGCCATGGACCAAGGAGAAATAATCTCTCTCAGATCATCATGGTTTAGCTCGGGGGTGGCTAGGTAATTCCGTCAGGAGTGGTTGTGCCTATGTTTGGGAGGAAACAGTCACCCCTTTCAACAATCGCTAAACATTATCCATTTCTGATAAGTATTATCATACTCTGTGTATATATATATTGGATACGATGATGAATGTTTGTGTTTATGGTTAATTCCTTCAGTATTTGAATAATTATTAGAAATTCTCTTTCACTTCTGTAAACTATTATATTTATATGATCTTTGAATTATCTCACTTTAGCTGATAGAGAGTCAAAGTATGTGAACCCGCAAGGGATTCAGGTAGGATTGACTAGAACATCTAAATCCTGCCAATCCTTTAAATTCACCTTAGAGGGAATTTCAAGTTCATCTCTGTGGGAGAAGGGTGTTTTCCCTCTAGACTATCAACCCATGTGATTGAGGGCTCATTCCCATGTCCTTAAACCCTTTGCTGCAAAAAGGATTTACGCTTAGCCCGTAAGATTTTCCAAGGGACCCATGTGACCAGGGCCTTGGAACCCTGCGCTAGTCAAAAAGGGTCTAGCTCTTTTGGCTTCAGGACTTAGGAACTTACGATTCCACAACCCTCCAAAATAGCCAAAGGACAAAATCGTGAATTAACGAGGGTCATCTATTTGGGGATCTAGTGTATATCCCTCTCATCTGTTAGATCAGACTTAGGAAGGGAAGCATTAAGTTCTTCAACAAAGTCCTACTTCGGGAGAATAGGAATGGTGTAATGTCGAAAAATATCGAATGTCGGAGTCGTGGAGTAAATTGGGACCATTGAAAATTGGGGGACACGTGTCCACAGATTAATGATTATCTGAAAGTATAGGTATTTGGCAGTATAGGGATGCACGATTTTCCCTAGAGCTCTGCAAGCCGGAGTAAATCCTAGCGGTGGATGTTGGGTACATGTGGCGATAGATCCGTTGTCGTTCGAAGGGAAAGCCGAGAGATACATGCTGAACTCCCAAATGTCAAAATTTTGAATTGATGTGGACCATCCATATTTGGATCCTTTAGGATTCCTCCTAGTTGTCGATCTGAGAGGCTCACCCTCAATTTCCCAACCGACCAAGAATGTGTCATGGAGCGACATGTGGCCCCTACTTGTCCCATGTCTAAGGTTTTCCGTTGAATTAGAGTCGTCAGAAGAGAGGGCACATGGCAAGTGATCCCATAGTCTAGAGACTTAGTACTCTTGAGGAACCTGGCCAAGGACCTACCGAATGTGAAACATCTAAAGTCGTGAATGTTGAAATGAATCTCAATCGTTGGTATGATGAGGACACTTGGCACCATATTAAAGAGTTTGGAGACTTAGCTCTTCAGGGAATTCACGATGCAAGGAGTTGGAAAGATCTGAAGTCCAGAGTTGTGAAGTAACGAGAGCCATAGATTTATGGATCCACATGGACTCCTACTGACCGTGAGATCAAAGGGATGGGAAGTTATCAGTCCAAGATGGCATGGCATGATGACATCATTCGATGTGATGTGGACCCACATTATGCATGCCACGTGTCATCTGGATACGAATGATTCACAAACCATTTATGACTATTAGTGAATGAAATGTGTCATCCCCTAATGAGGACATGTGTCACATATTGACCCTCGCCACATGTCATCTTCTGGTTCATTCTTGTTGGGCCAACATGGCTCGTGACATGTCCGAGACTCTGGGAGTCTGGATAATTTTGGGAGTTCGAAATATTTGAGCATAGCATGGAAAAGGAAGGTACAATGAGGATCACTAATATCCAAATGCCAAAATTCTAATGCAAATATCCGATCACCGAAACACCAAAAATGAACGACGTTCAACGCCAAACACTGAATGTCAACCACCAAATGGCTAAGGTCATGTGGAGAGATTTCAGGACTTCGAGGATTAATAAAAAGGAGTGGTTTTTGTTGAGCATCGAAGCCCCCTTTTTAATGGTAGGATCTTGGTGGAGGACGTCGCCCGCTGATTCCCTCCATTGTTCAGTGGTCCGAGAATTTGACAACACCATTGGAACTCCCGAAGTCCGGGAGTTTCGAAGTGTCGAAAACTTCACTAAGCAGACTCTTAGCTCCCAATTTTCAGCTTGAGGTCACGAGGAGGACCCTAATAGGTGGTTTAAGCATGTAGTGGGAGATGTAAACTTAGGGGGAGTAGAATAATAGTGTTTTTCTTAGTAAGGGACCGAAAATGAACGAAGGAAAAGAAACAATTTGATGCCCTATCCCTAGAAAGGTTATTTAAGGGGTTGGGTGTGTTAGAAATTGGTATCATAGAATCACAATAGCACTTGGCCTGATTGGGCTCATGCATGAGTCACATAAAAACATTATTAGAGAACTTATGGGGCAACACGTTACCCCCCTTCTCTAAGAAATTTTTATGAACCTCTACTGAAGAGAGGAAATAAACCTTCTATTGTTGATAGATATTTTGGAAGTCTTCATTGTAGGTTGCTAGTGTTTCCAAATAAAGAATTGAATTCACCTTGCAATGATATGTGTTGTTCATGAATTGGTAGATTAGTAACTAACAAAAAATGTTTCATCAACACTGAAGAAGTTAATGAACAACAGGATAACTACAACGTAAAGGATGGTGACACATCAGGAGTTGGGGGAGACCTCCCACAATAGAGAGGAAAAATATGATGAAAGGAGGGTGGTGAAAACCCCTCCACATTTGGAAGAAACTGTAAGAATTCTCATGGAATAATTACAGATTTATAAGGATGACAATGAAAGGTTGATCACGGAGCGGGAAAAGTAGACTGAAATTAAAGTAGTCCTACTGCAAATTCTATCAGATATACAAAGTCAACTGGAACATGGTCCAGTTGCCAGTCGTGTGGAAAAACATCATACTAAGAAAACTCCAAGTCCACTTGAGATACAAAAGCATGGTCCTAAAAGTGGCCACACTATGAGGAGCACCTAAAAGAAGGCCCAACATGGATCCAAGAGACATTCAATGGAAGATTCCTCTGGTGAGGAAACTAACAACTCTACGGAATATTCTAGTGGAAAAACTAGTTCCTATTCCCAGACAAGAAGAAAGAAGAGGAAACAATCCAAGGGTCATGACCCTGAAGAGTTCAAGAAAACCAAACCGCCCACCTTCAATGGATATCTTAAGAAGGGGGAAGAAATAGAAGTTTGGCTACTCATCTTGAAGAAGTACTTCAGAGTCCATTTTCAAAACTTGAAGAAGCAGAAGTTTGGCTACTCTGAAAACTTAAAATCTCGGATAGCCATTTTCAACCTGAATGGGAAATATTCCATTTGGTGGGAGGACCTTAGGAATGTGAAAGGAATCCATGAGAAGGACTTGTCATGGAAATTTTTTGAGAAATACTTCAAGAAGAAGTGCGTGTCAGAAAAGTACTTTGATGGAAAGACCAAGGAGTTATATGAACTCAAGCTGGGACAACTCACCATAGATGAATATATCAACAAATTCCTTGAGCTGATGAGGTATGTTATATAATATCCCTCGGCCGAAACCCAATTTTAAATGTAATGTAAGTGTACTTAAGCTGGTGAGTTGCTTTGACATCATTTTGTAATGCACCTTTCATGCCATAGTGCGTGCATGTACTGCACAGTAAAATGATGTAGTGTGCACATTCCCGGATACTGTGCGCAGTATGGAGGTCAGCAAGCCTTGTGTATATGATATGTGTTATAGGCTAGTGAGCCAGTGATTATAAGTTGGGATGCTTATGTTTTTGAATTAGGCCAGAGTGCCTAGATGTTAAAGAACAATGCACCTATTTTGTATATGTACCATGATTAATATAAAATACATCATTGCGCACAGACCAACCACGATAAAAGATATGGGGGAATGAACTCCACCAGTTAGGGAAAGGTAGGGCCAAAAGTTAAGGGAAAGGGCTAAGCTAGAGAGCTTAATCCAAAAAGGAATATTATATTAATATTTCTTTAAAACATAAAGTATGGATAATTATTTTATCCTAAGTTCTAAAGTTGGGGACAAGTGGATCAAAGTAGCTTACAACATGACAAGTGTTAAGTTTGGGACATGCATGAATATCATGGGGAACTTAGTTCATTTAAACATTTTTTCTCCATCATCTGGATGATAATTCTTACAATCATTCTTACGATCATCTCTCCCATGATTCCTTCCATCATTCAGTCATCCAGTCAATGATTCCATGACCCTTTCACTCATGCAGTCAGTTATCCTTTATACATTCATTTCACTGTATCTGAGCCTATTTTCGTAACCATTTCTAGTTGGTGTATCTGGTTATCTTAGGAGCGGGATTGAAGAAGTAGGTTGTCAGGCCCATGGGAAATTGAAGAGGCTAGTTGTCAATCTCGTGAGAAATTCTCTAAGCGAGAGAATTGTTGGGAATTGATTTCCTAAAGGTGATAAATTGCAGCTACAGTTCTCTTAGACTTCATGTACGGCCTGTTGTTGAACCCCTAGAAGGGAAGTGGGGCAGCCGAAGGATTGTTGAGTAGAGAAGGCGCACACTTCCTTGGGTGGGACAGGCATGTGGGGAATGAGAGGTTGTAGGCTATTAGTTGAGTGAGCACCTGAGACAGAGTCTTTCCTATTGTCTATGATCCTTTAGCCTGGTTAGGAATCCCTTTACCCAAGTGGAGTTTAGTCCCAGCTCAAGGGTGACTCACTGTTGAGAGTGATGAACAGTGTAGTCTAAGGATGGGAAGTTCATGGACGGTCTGTACGCAGTTAGTGACAATATTTCCAATATAAGTACCAATCATATGATAAATTACATGATGCAATGTTATTTACGTTCTTATGTTACGGTTTATCATATATTGGATTATAATTGTCTATATGTTTATGGGTATTTCCCTATATATGTTGCATATCTTTGTTTACTGTTATTTCCGTATGAAATCATATATTTACAGAATGTAATTGTTTGTTTACGTTTATATGTCAAGCTTCCACAAGGGTGTTGTATGTATATGTTATAATTGCATGCAGTTTGAGGAGAAAATTTATGTGGCATAGCTTAGTTGAATACTGGGTATGTTACAGTATGTTCCGCAGTGAGAGAACATAAGTGTTCCCTCATGTAGCATGGCCCGATCATGGGTGGTTGGGGATGTTACATGTTCCATACATAAAGGATGAAAAATTAAAGATGAAACAATTTATTAGTGGATTAGCTCATTCCTACCAGGACATAATTCAGTTTGATAAGCTAGATAATTTAGAAGATACTCTTCAAAAAATAAGGTAGTGCTATGATAAATTCAAGAATAAGACAAAACCCCATGAAGACTCGAACAAGAAAAACAATTCAGTATTCAAGAAGAAGGGATTTAAATCCTCTAGGTTTAAGAACCATGGTAAGATCTCTAGGATGAGCCTTCCTACCAGAAGTGTGTATTATCAAAATTTTCCATCCTAGAGTGGAAATAAACCATTCGTAGAAGATCCAAGTAAGACTGATAACACTAAGAGAGAACCATTGAAATGTTGGGGTTTTGGAGAGGAACATCTATTGAGGGACTTGTTGCATAGGAAACAAAACAATGGGAGGGTATACAACATCCAAGAGGCTACCATAGTCAATGATGTGGCTAGGAGCCTGTCACAAATTTATGCAGCCTTGGATGATAGACAAGTTGACAACGAAGCTTTAGTGGTGGAGATGGAAGGTACGATTGCCAACCATCCTATTTCCATTTTAATCGACCCTAGTTCTAATTTGATTTATGTTGCCCCTCAAAGTGTTGAGAAATGTAAATTACAACAAGTTAAACATGTTAAATCATGGTCATTACTACTATCCATTGGAACCAAAAGAAAAGTAACAGAGGTCATACCAACATTACAATTTGTTATAAGTGGGTTTCCCCCACAAGAGAACCTAAACATACTTCCTCTAGGATATTATTACCTATTGATTGGCATGGACTAGTTGGCTACCCACAAAACCAGTTTGAAATGTTACAGTAAAACTTTGGAGTGCGAGAATGAAGAGGGAAGAAGGGTAACCCTACAAAGGATTCAAAATCTTGTCTCAATGATACAAATATCATCCCTCCAAGTGAAGAAGTATTTCATAAAGGGATGTCCCTTGTATGCAATACAAGTACTAAAATTTGTTGAGAATGACAAAGCCAGCCTAGAGAACCATCCCATATTAAGAGAATATAAATATGCATTCCCATAAGAGGTACCAAGTCTACCTCAAAGAAGGGATATTGAATTTTCAATAGAACTTATACCAAGAGAGGTGCCAATGTCTAGAACACTATATAAAATGAGTACACCAGAGCTAGATGAGATCAAGCTACAACTGAAGGAGATGTGGGAAAAAGGATACATTCAACCAAGTGTCTCTCCATGGGGAGCACTAGACTTTCTTGTGAAAACTAAAGACGACACACTCAGATTGTGCATAGACTAAAGACAACTCAATAAGATGACCATTAAGAATAAGTATCCCTTACCCTGAATTGATGACTTGTTTAACCAATTAAGGGGTGCTACAATATTATCCAAGATTGACTTGAGGTCTAGATACCATCAAGTTTGAATTGAAGATAAAGACATCCACAAGACAACCTTTAGGACAAGATATGGTCACTATGAATTTGTGGTGGTTCCATTTGGGATTACCAATGTTCCAACCACTTTTATGTGCTTAATGAATAACGTATTCATAAATTTCTTGGATAGGTTTGTGTTAGTTTTCATTGATGATATCCTAATATATTCCAAGAATATGGAAGAGCATGAAGAACATCTGAAGCTAGTACTCCAAGTACTAAGAGAACATCATCTCTATTCTAAGCTTAGTAAGTGTAACTTTTTCCAAAAACAATTTCATTACTTAGGCCATGTTATTTCTGAGGAAGGAGTGGTAGTTGATCTTGACAAGATTAAATCCATCATGGATTGGCCTACCCCAAAGGATGTATATGATATCAGATCCTTTATGGGCTTGGAAGGATACTATAGGAGTTTCATAAAAGGATTCTCCAATATTGGTTTCCCAATCACCTCCCTTCAAAAAAAGGGGGGTTAAATTCATTTGGAAATTAGAATGTAAAGAAAGATTTCAAGAGCTAAAATACCTTCTAACCAATGCGCATGTACTAAAGATTGCATACCCATACAAGGACTTCCTTGTGTGTACATATGCCTGTAAGGAAGGGATCATAGGAGTCCTTATGTAAGGGCATGTGATTTGGTACGAATCCATAAAATTGAATAAGCATGAAGCCAATTATGTGACCCACGATATGGAATTGGTTTCCATAGTATATGATTTAGAAATTTGGAGGCATTACCTCTTAGGTAGAAGATTTGTACTTATGACAAACCATAGTAGATTGAGGTATTTGTTTGACCAACCAAAACTCAATGTGAGACAAGATAGGTGGATGGCTCTCCTTAGTGAGTTTGATTTTGAAATAAAACATATCAAAGGAAATGAGAATAGGGTGGAGGATGCCCTTAGTATAAGTATAAAATTGGTTCACTTGGCTGTTGTAAGCATTGGTGAATCAGACATCAAAGAGAAAGAGTCAAAATTTCACAAGAAACGAATGTATTTTTCTAGACCATGACATCATACCTAAAGAAAGATCCCACAGGGATGAACTATGAAGGTTATAAGATGCTTAATGAAGGATCATAGACTTACAAGGGCATATTGTATATTCCAAATTGTGACGACTTGATGAGGTTCATAATGGATGAACTACACAAAATACCATATACGGGTCATCCTAGTTATCAGAGAATGATCACGGCCACTAGGAAACTATTTTATTGGCCTAGACTAAAAAAATACATATTTGATTACTTAGATAAGTGTCTATAATATTAGCAAATCAAAGTAGAGCACTGACACACAACAGGGTTGTTGTATCCCCTACCAATTCCCAAATGGAAATGGGAAACCATCTCCATGGATTTCATCACAAGATTACCAAGATCAACCAAATAGAACGATGTCATCGTGGTATTTGTGGACAAACTGAGCAAGTATTCTCACTTCATACCCGTCAAGTCAACCTGCAAGGAAATAGATATTTCCATCATTTTCATGAAATAAATATTCATATTGCATGGCATGCTAAGGAAATTATATTCGACAGAGATACAAAGTTTACTTCAAACTTTTGGAAATATTTGTTTGCTAGTTTTGAAACAAAATTCTCTTTAGTATAGCCTATCACCCACAAACTCATGGGAAGACAGAGATGGTTAAAAAATTATTAGAATACATGTTGAGGATGCATGTAATGCATCAACCCAAGAAGTGGGAGGACTACCTACCACTGGTAGAATTTTCCTACAACAATGGCTATCAAGAGTCATTAAAAATGAGCCCTTTTGAATCCCTGTATGGAATAGAATGCAACATTCCAATCAGCTGGAACAACCCAATAGACAGAGTTACAATAAGGCCAAATATGATAAAGAAAATGGAACAACAAGTAATTCCGATCAAACAAAATTTGAAGATATCCCAGGATAAACAAAAGTGATATGCATACATGAAAATGACTCCTAGAGCGTTCAAAGAAGGGGATCATGTGTATCTTTGAGTTAGACCTAGGAAAAACTCCTTGAGGATGGGAGCCTATGCCAAGCTGGCACCTTGGTATTTTGGACCCTTTGAATTTTTTGATAGAGTGGGACCAGTAGCCTATCAAATAGTACTTCCTCCCACAGTGAAGGCACATAATGTTTTCCATGTTTCTTTATTAAATAAGTATGTACATGATTCTAATCATATTTTTGATTGGTCTGTGATTCAGGTGGAACCCGAGGGAGAATTCCTGCTAGGACCTCAATGTATAATAGACAGGAAGGAAACCCCACTCATGAACATAACCATTGCAAAGGTCAAGGTGCAGTGGAAACACTTTGGCCCAGATGAGGCTACATGGGAAATGGAGGATGCCATGAGACATGCATATCCATTTTTTTTTACTTTTGTACATACATAGCACATCGAAAAATAGAACATCGAGGACGATGTTCCTTTGTGGGGGAGGGGATTGTAATACCCATGTTTCCCCAAGTTTGTAAATATAACTATAATTGGCCAAGAGACTATGGAGGACTAAATATCTATGAATGTTTGATTTGATGAACCTTTGTATAAAAGGGTCAATGTTTGAATTTTCTGTTATTAATAGAAATTGGATATGTGTCGCACAACTACTAAAAGGGGGGAAGTTTTCCAAGATAGGCCATGGATTCTATGAGATATATGGTGAAGGGAAACTAAGAATGGTTGAGATGACCCTCACCAGAATAGTACCTACTAGGTGTAATTTCTCAACAGTCCTCTGACCCAGAAATGAATTAGCAGTCAGGATGGTAGTTGGGCATCCTCAAGAGTTAATGAAGAGATGGGACAGGGTACCTATCTCTAAGGCTTCCAGGCTTGACTACGAATTAGGATTCATACCCACACAACATTGTTCAAGAAGGAAATAAAGGAGGTAATTTGGGGGACAAAGAAATATCTACAAAATAGAAAAGTAGAGAGAACAATCTTGAGAGGAGAAGAGAAGCATGTTTTAGACTCTGGAATAGAGAGAAAAGATGATAAGCAAGCTCATTTTTGGCTAAGAGAAGCCATTGGAAGGGTTTGTCTACAAGATGATAAACAAGGAATATGATTGACTGAGTGTAAATTCTAACCTTGTACAATATCTACAACAAACAGATATTCAGAAAAAGAATAGAAAATATACAATGGAAAATACAAACATTACACAAAGAGTTTTCCCCTGCAAACCCAAACCGGGAAACCCAACATATTCTATATTCATTCATTGTATTACAATGTTTACAATAAAAAATACATATAGGATCCAACGACATCCAAAACCCTAACCCAATGACCTGGATTAGTCCAAAACCCTAATTCCTTAACCAGAAATAGAAAACCATCGACAAAGAAACCATGTGCTGAAAAACCACCTAAATATAATGTGGTCCCGTGTGGGGGGATCCACCCCTTGCACCCCCCAAGGGGGGGCCTCACATCCCCCCTCTAAACCCCCTGTGTGCTCGACACATACGATCGGACACTACTTCTCGTACAAAGAATATAACACATACCCAACGCTGAGGAAGTGGTCCTGCAGACCTCCTTTCTTGGAGTAGAGAAAACCAATTGCCAATTTCCTGTGGGAGGAGGAGAGTAACCTCCATCCTTGACTATCATGGAGAAATGAGAGAGAATATATTTTAGAGAATCATGGTCTAGCATGAGGTGGCCCATGGTAAATCTGTCAGGATTGGATGTTCCTATGGCTGTGAGGAAATGGGCATCCATTTCAGTAGTCGCTTCACATTCTCCATTTCTGATAAGTATTATCATACTCTGTGTATATATATATATATATATATATATATATATTGATTGGATGTGATGATGAATGTATGTGTTTATGGTTAACTCCTTCAGTATTTGAACAATAATTAGAAATTCTCTTTGGCTTCTGTAAAACTGTTATATTTATACAATATTTGAATTATCTCAGTTTAACTGCTAGAGAGTCAGGGGACGTGAACCCATAGGAGAGTCGAGGTAGGATTGATTGGAACATATAAGTTCTTCCAATCCTTTGAATTCACCTTAGAAGTAATGTCAAGTTGATATCTTTGGTAGAAGGGAGTTTTCCCTTTAGAATATCCACCAATCTGAATGAGGGCTCATGCCCATGTCCTTAACCCCTTTTCTACAAAAAGGATTTTCTCTTATTCCACAAGATTTTCCAAGGGACCCATGTGACCAGGGCCTGGGAACCCTTCGCTAGTACAAAAGGGGATAGCTATTTCAACTTCGGGACTTCGAAACTTACGATTCCACAACCATTGAAAATAGTTGAAGGACGAAGTCGTGAATTGATGAGGGTCATCGATCTATGGATCCAGTGTAGATCCCTCTCATCCATTAGACCGGACTTAGGAAGAGAAGAATTACGTGCTTCAGTGAATTCCTACTTCGGGAGAATAGGAGTGGTCTAACACTGAAAAACTCTCAAATGCCAGATTCATAGAGTAAATCGACACTGTTTAAAATGGAAGGACACGTGTCCATAAATAAATAGTTATCTAGAAGTTTGGGTATTCGACGTTATAGGGACACACGATTTTCCCTAGATCTCTATAAGCTATAGTAAACCCTGGCCATCGATGCTCGGTACACATTGCAATAGATCGGGCGTGGTATGGAGGGAAATACAAGAGATACACATCGAAATATCAAATGTTGAACTTCTAAAGTGACGAGGATCGTCGATGTTGGGATCCTTCAAGGTTCCTCACATCCATCGATCTAAGAGGCCCACATTGATTTCCAAACCGACAAGAAATGTGTCGTGGAGTGCCACATGGCCTCTACTTGTCCCTTGTCTAAGTTTTTCCATCGAATTAGAGTCGTCAGACGATAGGGCACATAGAAATCGATCCCATAGTCTAGAGACTTATTACTCCGTAGGAACCTGACCAAGGACCTATAGAATGTGAAAACCTTTGAATTCGCAAACAATGAAATGAATCTCAATCGTTGGTAGGATGAGTACACTTGACGCCAGAATAGAGAGTCTAGAGACTTATCTCTTCATGGAATTCAAGACACGAGGAGTTGGAAAGCTCCGAACTCTGAATATGTGAAGTAACTAGAGTCATAGGTTTATGGATCCACGTGCACTCCTAATGACTGTGAGATCAAAGGGTTTTGCATTTATCGGTCCAATATGATGTGGCATGATGACATCATTTGATGTGACGTGGACCAACATTATGTGTGCCACGTGTCATCTGGATATGGACAATTCACAGAACCTTTATCACTATTATAGCATGACACATGTCAACCCATAATTAGGAAACGTGTCACCCCTTGACCCTCATCGCGTGTCGGCTTTTAGTTCATTCCCACCGAGCCAACATGACTGGGGGCATGTCTGGGACTCCAGGAGTCTGGATAATTTCGGGAGTTCGAAAGATTTGAGCATAGCATGGAAAATGAAGATACAACAAGGATCGCTAATCGCCGAATGTCAAAATTCTAATGGAGATCATTGATCGCTGAAACGTAAAAAATGTAGGACGTTCAATGCTAAATGTTGAACAACGATCATTGAATAGATAAGGCCACGTGGAAATATTTTGGAATTTCATGGATTAGGAAAAAAGAGTGTGTTGCGCCTATTAGCACATAGAATTGTAGGGGTAAAAAAGAACCACTTTGTTTTTATTTTTGAGTCACACCTTTGATCGTTACATGATTATCGTCACATGTCACCTCGTAGTTCTATAAAAGGTTCTCTTTTTCATCATCCATCTATTTAAATGTCAAGTTAAAAACAATAGTATGTCCTGCCAACTCACATGAGAGTTCATAGCGTACTCAAGTGCTCCATTCATTCATTTCCATCATTACATTTTTTTAATGCTAAGGGATTTCATTGTTTTTAGAACCTATTCTTAACAAATTTTCAGGGATCATGTCTTTAGACATCCTAACAGTCTCCTCGAAGCATGCAAATATTGTTTGCATCAGGCATTGCGAACTTCACTGTGAACTCATTTTCTGTAGCAGAGTCTTCTAAATATTTGATCATAACTTTGGAATGCCCATATGGGTTCCTATGAAATTTGGTGTGGAGGAAAAACATGGTGTTTTTGGCTTGCAACAAAATTTCAGCTTGACCCACTTCGTATTTTTGGAGAAATGCCAAAAACAACACCTACATGAAAGTTCACAGCGCATGTTGTCACAGGCGTTGCGAACTCTAACAGTCTGACCAATTTGAGCTATGGGAAGGATGTCAGATATGAAGGAAGTTTTGAATGTTCTCCTAGCAGTTAGTTGGACATGAGGGACATGTTTTCCATGTTTAGATCAAGTAGCATGACCTGTTTCAATAGGCATTTATCACAATGGACAAGATACCAAAAAAATAGGATTTTGTTAAGTTTTTTGTTGGCATATTTTGTAACAAGACTCCTAAATGGAGGAGGATCCTATGTAGCTCCTTGGTTTCAACCTCCTTAGGGTATAGAGAGATCATTCACTATAAATGAAAGTGATTTTGAGAATAAAATGGTTGGATTCATGATCCAAGAGAGGAGATATCTAGAGGAGCAGTTGTGTTTCTCATTTGTAAGCCCGAGGGCATGTGTTGTAGGGATTTTTGCCATTAGATATTCATGAAAGTTGTGATACCAGACTGTTTTTCTCTTGTTTCCATTATTTCTTATCATATTTCTTGAGTAATATTTACATATTTTGAGTATCAAAAGCTTCATTTGGTTAATCGGTTCATTATATGTAAAGGATTTGTGGTAATTGCTTGTTAATCATAGATTATTGTTCAAGGAATCTTTAATCTATATTACAGAAAGGATATATGTTATGTGGATATTCATCTTTTTGTTTACCTTCTATTCTTGTACCATATTTGCAGAAGCTTTTTGTCTAGTAGGCAGCCTGATTTCCTATGATCTGCAGAATGTTATGACTCCATGCCCAATAGAATGTATTTGCAAGCAGTTTGATGCCCTCGCTTTTACTCTTTTCTTGTTGATCCACCAAGTATTACCTGTTTTAATCATTTAAATCAAATGGTTATTGGGCTTATCTTGTATCATTTTGAGGTTGACTCTTAATGCTAACATTTTTTGCACTGTTGTTGGGGGTGGAAGTGAAGAAATCTTCCTTGGGAGAACAACAACGATCATATCCACCTCTTGATGGTAGACAGGAGAAGGACACCAACTTGACTTCAATATTCTACCTGGTGACTCCATCTTCATGATAGATGAATCTATGAGAAACTCCACTAGTTTTAAATGAAAAATATTCTTTCTCATAGGTATGCATTTTGTTATTTCTCAAATATATCTAGTTTTCCAAACCCTGTGCCTAATAGAAGTGAATGGGAAGAATTCCTTCCTAGGTTTAAAGGGGGCAAATTGGGAAATGCTAGCTGAGTTTTTACTAGATTTTCATAAGTGCATACTTAAGATGAAATTTATACATGAAGATGTCATCATCAGAGCTCGTCATTTGTGTAGATCACTCTCGGTTTCTTGTGTTACTTCACTAAGACATTTTCATGCTGCATTTCATTTGTTTTGCAAAGAGAAATTTGCAACTCATTTCCTTTATCAAGAATGTTGTTATGAATTCGATTTTTTGAGTAAAGGATCAAATAGTCATATTGCAATAGAAGACACCTTTTAGTATGATGAAGAGGTTGATGATCTTCAAAGTGATATCCAAAATGTAGATACTTTTGACATTGTATCAAATGTATCTACTATTTTAAGTTGTCATGAGAATCAAATTGTTTCCTTTGAGTATTCAATTGATAATGAGCAGAACGATATATCAACATGTGACACTTTTGAACATGAGATATGGGAATATAATGAAGGAGATAAGGAAGAATTGTAGCAGTAGTTGGAATTTTCTTTATCACATATTGATGAGCAGAAAACTCCAAGGATCAACGAGGAAATGTCTATCATTTCTATACCTGCACTTTCAAAAAACATCAAACAACATATGAGTAGTTGTAAATCATATGAGGACCATCATTTTATTGATGAATCAACCTTCACAGAGGAGCAGGATGGTTTTCTTAACCCATTAGAAATGTCTCTTCATAAGTTTCATGATCTTGTGGAGTTTTACATAGAGTTATATTTTTCAAAGGTTCCTAATGATCTAGTTGTTGGTATGATTTTAGATCATAGTTGTAAGCATCCATTGCTTACTAAACTCTTGTTGCAAGCTTCATATCACTTGAAAATTATTTTGAACAGTTGCATGGAAGGAGTTATTTTCATCAATTCGATACTCAACTGGCTGCATTGGAAGTATGACTTCAATTAAGAAAAGAATCTCAATTGGATAGATTAGTGTAGGAATCTATATAAATAAGCTTGTTATTCAATCTTTTGGTTTACAGTGAGTGATTTTCAGTTTTCAATAAATGATCAAAGGTTCTCTTAAGGCATAGATAGAGTACATATTGCAGAGATGGGATGGATCAAGCATTGGAACTTCATGTTCTTGGAAGCTCACAGGGAGCATGCGATCCCCTGTGGAGCCAGATGTTAGCACATAGAATTGTAGGGGTAAAAAAGAACCACTTTGGTTTTGTTTTTGAGTCACACCTTTGATCCTTACATCATTATCATGACATGTCACCTCTTAGTTGTATAAAAGGTTCTATTTGTCATCATCCATCTGTTTAAATGTCAAGTTAAAGATAGTAGTATGTGCTACCAACTTACATGAGAGTTCACAACGTACTCAAGTTCTCCATTCATTCATTTCCATCATTACCTTTTTATCATGCTAAGGGATTTCATTGTTTTTAAATCCTATTTTTAACAAATTTTAAGGGATTGGGTCTTTGGACATCCTAAAAGTCTCCTCGAAGCATGAAAATATTGTTTGAATCAGGTGCTACGAACTGGTGACAGGCGCTGCAAACTTCATTGTGAACTCATTTCATATAGCAGAGTCTTCTAAATATTTGATCATAACTTTTGAACTCCAATCTGGGTTCCTTTGAAATTTGGTGTGAAGGAAAAACATGGCGTTTTTTACTTGTTGACAGAAATTTAGCCTAGCCCACTTCTTATTTTTGGAGAAACACCAAAAACATCACCTACAAGAAATTTTGCGCGCATGATGTCACAGGCGCTGCAAACTCTAACAGTCTGACCAATTCAATCTATGGGAATGATGTCAGCTATGAAGGAAGGTTGAAATGGTCTCCTAGGAGTTATTTGGACATGAGGAACATGTGTTCCATCTTCATATCAATTAGGATGACACGTTTCAATAGGGATTTATCACAATGGACAAGATCCCTAAAAATAGGATTTTGTTAAGTTGTTTGTTGGAATATTTTGTAAAAGGACTCCTAAATGGAGGAGGATCCTATGTAGCTCCTTGGTTTTGACATCCTTAGGTTAGAAGGAGATCAATAACTATAAATGAAAGATATTTTGAGAAGAAAAGGGTTGGATTCATGATACAAGAGAGGAGAGAGATAAAGGAGCAGTTGAGTTGCTCATTTGTAAGCTCGAGGGCATGTGTTGTAGGCATTTATTCCATTAGAGATTCATGAAAGTTGTGATACCAGACTGTTTTTTTCTTGTTTCCATTCTTTCTTATCATCTTGCTTGAGTAATATTTACATATTTTGAAGATCAAAAGATTCCTTTGGTTAATGGATTCATGAGATGTAAAGGATTTGTGGTAATTGCTTGTTAATCATAGATTATTGTTCAAGCACTCTTTATTCTATATTACATAAAGGATATATGTTATGTGTATATTCTTCTTTTTTTTACCTTCTATTATTCTACCCATCTTTGCATTTAATCCTTTTGTCTAGTAGGCAACCTGATTGCTTGTGATCTGCAAAATGTTATGACTCCATGCCCAATAGAATGTATTTGCATGCAGTCTGATGCCCTCCCGTTTACTCTTTTCTTGATGATCCAACAAGTATTACCTGTTTTAATCATTTAAATAAAATGGGTACTCGGATTATCCTCTATCAATCTGAGGGTTACTCTCGGTGGAGGAAATGGACCATTGATTCCCTCCTCTGATCAGCGATCCGAGAATTCGACAACACTGTTGGAACTCCCGATGAACGGAAGTTCCGAAGTGTCAAAACCTTTGCTAAGCAAACTCTTATCTCTCAGTTTTCAGCCCGAGGTCATGAGGAGGACCCCACTAGCTAGTTTAAGTGTGTAGTGGGAGATGTAAGCTTCGAGGGAGAAATATAAGAGGGTTTTTCTTAGTAAGGGACCGAAAATGAACCAAGAAAAAGCAAAACTTTGATGCCCCATCCCAATAAAGGGTATTTAAGGGGTTAGGTATGTTACATAAACAATAAAAAACACATCGACACAATGCACAATGCACCAATATTTACATGGAAATCCAATGCGGGAGAAAACGACAGAAGGATTTTCTTATATGTCAATAATTAAATTCAAGGAATAACTAACGTCCAATTATCCAACTCCAACTAGAAGGAGGCTCCAACTCCCTAGTTTCTTAGGCTCCAACCTAAAGGAAGGTACAACCCTCTGGGTTCTCCGGCTACAACTAGAAGGTGGATACAACCACCTAGTTATCAGGATCCAACCTGAAGGAAGCTCCAACTCCCTGATTCTCCGACACCAACTGGAATAAGGATACAACCTACTTTCCTTGCCCTGTCCAACCACCCTAAAATATAAGTGTCAAATGATGAAATAAATACCACACTGTCCCTGTGAGATATACCACTATAAATATGTATCAATCGGTGCCAACAACCTATCACCAACTTGTACCAATAACCTGTAGTCAACTTGTGCCAATAACCTATAATCAACATGTACCAATAACCTCAAACAAGATGTGTTATATCTCTCATAAATAGACTCCAACCATGTTGTTGCAGTAGTTATGTTGCCATGATTTTGCTGTCGCAGTTCTACTACCGCGATTCTGATGTCGTGGTTCTATTGCCACGATTCTATTGCCACGATTTTTCTGCCACAATTTTTATGCTACACTTTTTCTGCTGCATCTTTTCTACCACACTTTTTCTGTTGCAATTTTTTTGCCACACTTTTGTTGCTGCGATTTTTCTACTGCACTTTTTTAGCCGTGAATTTTTTGCTGCAAATTTGATCTATCAATAATACCTACCAAATAACCTTTCCCAAATGGATACTCATTTATATTCTAAAACAATAGGTGCAAATAAGAGTCTCTTGTTCTCCTATTTATACTTTCCAAGTTCCTTCCTCTAGAGGTTTCCTTGTAACAACTTTACCCCTTACTCCATCTTCTAAGGCTAACCCATTAAACCACTTTTCAACCTTTTCTCACTTAGCTTAACCACTTTACCACAAATAGTAAATTATCCACTTTTAGTTGCAACTAACTTTATTATTTAATTAATTTCTTTTGCAACCTCTTTGACTTATCCATAAATAGTAAACTCACCACTTCTTGTTGCAACCACTTTATTATTTAAATAATTTCTCTTTACAACCACTTTGACTACATTATTATTTAAATAATTTATCTTTACTCACAACTTCTTGTTGCAACTAACTTTTCTATAATTAGTCAATTCATAACTTATTTCCCCTTAACTAACTTCTTGTTGCAACCACTTTATTATTTAATTTATTTCTTTGTCAATCACTTTGACTATTCAATCTTCTCATCACAACTTCTTGTTGCAACTAATTTATTTTTAATTACTTTCTTAATGCAACCACTATACCCATGATTTGTTGGAAGATTGATTGTTGTCATTGATGTCAACCCTAGTCATGGGTTTTGGACCGCAAGATTGATAAAGGTATTTGGACATGAAGGAAAATGTATATGCATATACAACACCCATGAATGTATAGTATACATCATGTTGTTTCCGGTGGTATGTGGCACATCACATGGATCCTCATGGTTGAGGAGAAATGAATTTTTGAAGATGACAAAGTGAATTGAAAAAGGAAGTACATGTAAGCCCTGAAAATAATTAAAGAAAATAATTACAAAATAAGAAAGTGTCAGGTCGGCCCTAATGTTAAAAGGAAGTGAGATAAATGGTATAAATAAATATCATTATACATTCATTTGATACAAGTCAAATTTCATAGGGAATAATAAGTAAAAGAAGGCCGGATTTCAAGGGAGGATGAAGTCTTTTGGTGATGTGTTCTAAGGTATGTTATTTTCAGGTCATCTTACCATTTTTTCTATACCTTTGTTTCTAGAACGCTTCATATGGTGAAATCGCTATGTTATTGAGAATACATATCAAGGTACCTCTGGTAAAATGTTCAGCTCTTGATTCGCTATAATTATGGAGATACACTCTGTGGAATATAGGGTTTGTGACCAGTCCTGAAACTAGTCAATAAATAGGTGTTATGGGTAAAACAGTCATAAATTTTTCATACAGACTCCAAATGTTGTGGGACCACTTACATTGGAAAGAGTATGGACTGTAGTTTCTTGTGTACTAGTTTTAGAATTAGATGTTAAATATTGAGCGCGGGGCATTCTGGACAAGTTGGGTCTTCTGAACAGACCAGAATTGAATAAAGTCTACCATTCTTTCTATAACCTCTTTTTGGGGAGGATTCAAGGAGTGAAAATTAAAGGATTTTCAAAGAATACATTGAGTAACATTATCTATAGGATCATAGTACTCCAAGAATTGAATAATTGCAGAAATTGAATAAGTCTCAGAAAGCATTATCAGGTTCTATGTGATGATTGGTTGATGGTGATGATTTAATGTAAAGTTTTATTATCTCT
>SNQJ01S0026269.1:15557-78651 GCA_010110895.2 Picea sitchensis | reverse complement strand
TTTGACCAGCCCACCATGAGGATTGAGCTCGGATTTGGTGTCAAATCGACTTGGGAGCTGATCCATTAGTGGTTGGGAGGCCGACCAATTTCAATAAATGCGCCATTTAGCAGGCGCGCAGGTTTTTCGCCCAACAGCCGTGCTTTGTGCACATATGCACGCGTTGTACGATCCTGTTACGCGCATATGCGCGCGCGCCCAGATAATGTATAGCGCCCTTCAAATTTTTGGTAATTTGCATAGTTTTTTGACCCTTTTGCAATGCTGTGGAATTAATCATGTGCCATGAATGACTCTTTCTGTTTTGATGATGCGGAGTTCTTGTCGCCCTGTGCGGACGAAATTTCATTGATAACAGCCTTCTTTCTCGAACCGATCTCCTCAATACTAGAGTATGAGTATCTTCTTCTTTTGATTCATGTTCTTCTGTAGAGTCTGATCCATCATCCTTTAAATCAAACTCTATTTTCTCTGGTTCTTCCTTACTTGGTAGGATTTCCTATTTAACAACATCCTTCATTTCTATAAATAACACATCTCCGCTATACACTACCTTCTTAGTTTCTAGGTTCCAAATCTTATAACCTTTGAGACCATCTTTATATCCAATAAATATACACTTTTCAACCTTCTTATCTAGCTTACTCATCTTTTCCTTTGGAACATGAACATATGCATCACAACCAAATACCTTGAGATGTGTGAGAGAAGGTTTCTTACCAATCCATACCTCTTGTGGAGTCTTGTCATCCAATGCTAATGAGGGTGATATGTTGCCCAGGTAACATGCATTACCCACTTCCTCTGCCTAGAATTCTTTCCCTAACCCAGCACCACTGAGCATGCACCTTGTTTTTTCCATCAACGTCCAGTTCATCCTTTCTGCAACTCCATTTTGGTGAGGTGTATATGGAGTAGTCTTGTTCCTTTCTATACCACACTTCTTATACAATTCTTCAAATTCATTCCTTCATAACTCTCTTCCATTATCTATCCTCAACACTTAATTATTTTCTCTATTCGATTCTCAACAAGAGCCTTAAACTCTTTAAACCTATCAAATAATTCATATTTCTTCCTTAGTAAATATATCCAAGTATTCTTTGAGAAGTCATCTATAAATGAGACATAGTACACATATTTTCCCAATGATGGGACCGATACAGGTCCAAAAACATCATTATTAACTATTTGTAAAATTCCCTCTGCCCTCATTGCACCAGAAGGGAATCTTACTTGATACTTCTTCCGATATACTCAATGTTCACATAAATAAAAATCCAGAGAGAAGTTAGACATACCTTCAAACATACCTTTACCGTGTAGTAGTCAAAGACCCTTCTCTTCGATATGCCCCAGTCTTTGATGCCACAACATAACCTTTTCTCCAAAGATTGTAGGAGTTATTTCTTCTTCAACTCCAATATCAGGAACAATGGAACTATTACACCCATCACTAATAGTGATTCCTTGCATCTTATACAAATTTCCAAACCGAACTCCCTTCAAAAACACCATTGCTCCTCGAACCATCTTGTAGGTTTCCTTTTTAAATATTGTTTTAACCCCTGCATTGTCCATTTTTCTTACAGAAATCAAATTTATGGCCAAACATGGGATGTGAAGAACACTAGGTAGTGTTTTAATCCTTCCATATACGAGCCTCAACTTGACTTTTCCTCATCCTATGATTCTGGTTGTCGAATCATCACCTAGGAAAACATTACATTCATCATACATTTCATATTCATAGAACCACTCCCTATGGGGATTCATTTAAAAGGATTCACTTGAGTCAACCAACCATGCCTCATGATCTGCACATGTGCTTGAAGAAGCCAAGTACACATCGCATGCTTCTTCCTTGGAGGACTTTTCTTCTGTAGAAGAAGATTCTTCAGATCCCTTATTTTTCTCAACTTTGGATCTACACTGCTTCTTGTAGTGCCCTTCTTTTACACATCTCCAACATGCCATTACAAACTTTCCGGAAGATTTATATATACCCTTAGAATTAGATATCCCACTTGAGAAATTAGATCTATTTCTTTCATGGGAGCATCCTCTTGCAAATAATGTGTATGTGCTATGTCCTTCCATGTTCTTTCATCTCATCTCCTGAGACAACAAGGATGAGACCACTTCATAAAACTTAAAGGAAGTTGTATTACTACATGTGGCCAAAACCAGACTATCCCACGAGTCTAGTAAAGAACACAGTAAATTGATACACTTATCTTCATTTGAAATTTTAATCTCAACAGATACTAACTGACTTACCACAATATTGAAGGAGTTTAAATTCTCTGTCACCGAGTCTCCATATCTCATCCTCAGATTATACATCTTCTTTCTCAGGAATAGTTTATTTACTAGGGACTTAGGCTGATACAGCTTCCCCAACTTATCCCATAAATCCTTGGTTGTATCTTCCTCTGACACATTCAGTAATACTGAATCTGAGAGACACAATCGGATTTTTCTCTTCACCTTCCAATCCAACTTTTTCGAGTCATCTGTTGAAGTTCCTATAGGTGCAGTAGTTGGATATACCACGATCCATTGATCTCTATCCACCAATATATCTTCCATGTTGAGCTTCCATAACTCAAAACTTTTCCGATTAAACTTCTCAATGTCCATTTTCGAATTGCTAGCCATTTATTTTCACCTGAAAAATCAATACCACAGATCTCCCACTGTAACAAGGCTTATCACAGTCCCAAGACAAACCCTTGACCACAAAGGCATCCCCCTGAAGCCAACAAAGCTCTGATACAAAATGTAGATTTTAACCTTTTACAATATTTACTGCAAAAATATTTTCAATAAAAGAACAGAAAAGATACAATGGAAAATACAAACATTACACAGATATTTTTCCCCTGGAAACCCAAACCGGGAAAACCAACATACTCTATATTCATTCATAGTGATACATTTTTTACAATACAATATACATATAGGAGCCAATGGAATCCAAAACCCTAACCCAATGACCTAGATTAGTCAATAACCCTAATTCCTTAACCAAAAATAGAAAAAGATTGGAAAAAAACCATGTGTCGAAAAACCACCCAACAATGGACATGAAAATGGAGGCAACACGAAAAATGATGAAAACATGCAACATGTTTCAGGAGGAAAAAATATATATAACACTACTACTCCTGCAAATAATATAACACATACCCAACATTCCTCAACCAAACTTGGGTTCCTTACACATACCTGTAGAGATACCAAAATTTTCTAATGAACATACTCAAAGGTTGACATCAATCTCTAAGGGTTGAAACCAATCTACAAAATCACTCTCCAAGGGTTGTGTTGGACCTCGACCAAGGTTTTAGGAAAAATTGGTCAGTTTTGGCCCACTTTTGGACTTCGACATGCTGATCGAGGTAGGAGTGCCTAGGCGGAGCTGAGATCGTGGATCTCACCTATTTTTATGGTTATGTGGACCTAGTAAGGGGACCTCTAGGGTTTTTTAACAGGTTTATGGGATGTCGACCCATGGGTTCTCCCCATGTTTAGGCCCTATTGTAAGATTTTGTAAAGTATAAATAAGAGGAATGTATTGTAGTAGTAGTAGTCCCGAGTGCTTTGTGCAAAGGAATGTATGTGGTCAAGGCTTTGTGCTCGAATTTGATTTTGTAGAAGGTTCTAAGTGTCGTGAGAAGAGATTTTGGATCTATGCATTTGATCAAGTTTTGAAAGGTAAAGAAGGAGGATCTAGTGCTAGTCCGTAGATCTCCTGTCTGATACGAAGTTCGAATCTATGGCTTAGTGCACATGATTCACTGAATGTAATATTTTGGCTAATAATAAAGAGGCGAAGCATCTTGTGGATGTAGTCCCACCCTGGGGTGAACCACGTATATCTAGTGTCTCATGGTTTTCTTTGTGCAATGTTATTTTTGTTATGTATTTTCTTAGTTCTTGATTATGATGTGTAATGAATATATAGTTTGATTGTTTGATTACTTTACTTAGGTTAAGGGGTAAATTAATGCTAGACTTAAATCACATTAATAAGTGCTCAGGGCACATAATCACTTGTTATTACTATGCTTATTTGTCTTTGATTATGCTCTGCGATGTTAATGAGGTTAATAAACTAATGCATTCTCACTTCCTAAGAGTTAAAAAAATATTTTGTGAAGTGATCTTATCACAGATTCGTGTCCCATCTTGGTTACGGACACCTGTGTCCTATAAACCCCCCTACTTCTACCTCGAGATATACTTTTCCTACTTCACAAGTGTTTCCGAAAGGGTCAGTAGTCGAAGTTTTGTTGTTGCGTTGTTAAGCGTTGAACCCTGGGTCTACCCCTGTGCCAAAAAATGGTTCTGTTGTCGGGACTTGAAACTGTGATTGCTGGGAACTAAAGGAAAGAAAAAAAAAATCTCTATGTGTGGGTCTGTTGCTGAAGTGCGCAATACTCTACTTGACTTGCGAATATTTGTTCCAAGAAAGTAAGTTGTTCTAAAGAAAAGAGGTAATATTCTAAAAGAAGCCAACTTTGTGCTTTGGTAAGAGAAAGACGAGTGAATTTTTGTTTTGAAAGCATGAATTTAAGTATGTTTAATAGATTTTGTCCTAGTCTGAAGGCTAGAGTGCAGTTGAGAGAAAGAGTTGATTTGAGTAAATATAATGGAAATGAAGAAATATATGTTATTCCTATACATGGAGATATTTCTTGGACTAATAAGTGGATGCAGGAACCTAGAAATAATTTTTGCAGATTGCAGGTCCAACACTATGATCCTAGGGGAAGTGCGCAGTATAGAAAATATTGGGGAACATTTAAGAGAAAAAGACGATTAAATTTGTGTTATAATTGCATAAGGTCGAGACATATTGCTAAGAAATACCCTAGGGTAGTCCCTATTTGTCTTTGTTGTAAGGTTGTTGGTCATGAGGTTGAGGATTGTCCAAGGATTATTGTTAAAGTGGAAGGGATGAACATAAGACAATAATATTATGAAAAGAGTCAAGAGACTAAGTGTATGTTAGAAAATCATAAAGCGAAAAGGTCAGAGGAAGTTCATACTATGTTATTACAATTGGAAGAAACGATGGATGTTTATAAAAATGTCAGTTTACCAGAAATCCTGAAAGAAAAACAACGCATAAGTGCAAGAATAGAAAACTTCGACATAGACTGTATAGTCTTGGATGAAGAAACACAAGTGAATATTATGAGAGAAGAAACTTGGGAAGTTTTGGGAAATCCTATTGTGGTACCTTATTTAGGAAGGATAGGCTTGTTTAAGGGAAATATGCTAACTTCATGTGGAAGAGTAACTATTGTACCTATTATTGTTCATGGAACCTCGACTGGAGAAGAATTTGAAGTCATTAGGTTTGTTAAGGACAAAGCCCCTTTCCCACTATTGTTAGGTAAGACTTGGATTGAGAAGGATCGGATCATAAGGAAAGAAGAGGAAGAAGATAGAGGGAAAAAAAGAAATAATTAAGGGATTTCATACCTAGGAAAATAGACCAACTAAGAGAAGAATGAGAGGATAGGTCAAAGCAACAAAGAAAAGTAACAATGCAGAAGGGACAAAAAGAAAAAAAATTAACTATCAAGGTTGAAAGAATGCAAGAAGGATTGAAGGACCTATCTATCCAAGCGAGAAGTGTTCCCACAAAATAAGTGTTAAGAAAAGGGATACTAAATTTAGAACCTTTGAGGGTACCTCGATAGTGCAAAGCCACTACGCTGGGGGAAGATAAAAATAAAAATGGAAAGAGGGTTCCAAAAATAGTTAAAGAGACTCAGATAACAGGAAAGAAGGCAAGGAAGCTCAATAAAAAGAAGGATAAGTTGGAAAAGCTACAAGAAGATACAGAAACCAGATGGAAGACTTCGCAAAATGGAACCTCGCAGGAGGAAGGTTCACAGGATTTGAACCTCGCTGGAACAACAGGTCCACATAGATTTGGACTTCTCCTTGGTGAAGTTATATAACCATTGGAGGCACCCTGATGGTTAGAGTGACTCTCCAGAATGGTTAGGAAACACATTTATGAGTTTATGGACTGCTTTTGGACGTTGAGACCACACCATAATGGATAGATTTACATTGATGGAAGAATTTAACTCTAGTTGATGTCCGTTGGAAGATCTGTCATGATCACCCCGCTTATTTAATGCATCGATCGTTGTGTTGGGACCACTTTTTTCTACCCGTGACTGACTTAGAGAACCCAAGAATTGTCCAAGTGTCGAACTGAGTTGTCTATCATTATCTGAAGTATACCCCGCATGCTTGTTTGTCTACTCGCTATCGGTTATAATATAGAATTTTGGGAGAGCCTACCGACCTTGAGAAATCTATCGAAGAATTTCTTAGGAATCTCATGGCCGACAGACCTGTATCTGAAGGTATTAAGGCGTCGTCAACTAGGGGACTACATGCTTCCACTTTGACTAGACATTGTTCCACCCGCATCAACCCCATAGCTGAGAAGAGATGTAAGCACCACGGTGATCTAGCTAACGCGAAAAATATCCCATCGATCCTACCTCAGTATATTCCTCCTTTGGCCGACACTGTTAAAAATGACAATATCCTTCGTGATTTTGAGTACTCTGTGTTCATTGCGTACATGCCGAAAGGAATTCACATAGTAGGGATTCAATTAGGACAAATCTCGTTGTTGAAGCATAATAACTTCAACTTAGGAGACCGGAAGAACTACGCCACACTAGCTCCTCACCGTTACTTAATGAATACGACCAAAAAGAAACCTCTCCTTGTCGCGCATGCATGGATTAAGGGGTTGGCGCAGTCAACTGTATTGAATGTAATGAAGACTCCCAATTTTGGTCGACACCAGGAGGTTAACGCTTGCGTTAAACTTCTTCTGTCATGCTATCATGGTGGATATCTATGGCTTGACAGAATAATTACTGTGGATCCGACGTTGATACACCAGATCACAGGATTAAGTTTGAATGGTCCTGACCCACAACAGTTCTATCCAGGGAAGATCTCAGACCAATCGTTAGCACAACACATCAAAGAATCCAATGGAGAAGTAGAAAAGGGGAAGCGAGGTTACAAGGTAGCCTCCATACAGGATGATGCAGTGCGCCTTGCTTGTCAACTCTTAGCTGGAAAGCTAGTGAGGAAGAATCACCCCACACAGGTCACCGGGTTCATGGTGGACCTCGTAGGAAAGTGTGTGGAGGGCATGGAGATGAGCTAGGCGAACTACCTTGTCAATGAATTAGAAAGGGATTGTCGCGAAGCCCAATACTTGGGACATGAGTTTCACTACAGCTGGTTGATCATCTTGATCGCATTTGTGTCTTGGAAAATGTTGGAAGAAGATAATTTCCCAGAGATCGAACCTACGGAGCCCCTGGCTTCTCTATTTTCCACCCTCTAGTATACCAATGACATGACGAAGCAGTGGTAGTCTAATGTCATGTTTCACAGGTATTATCAGCAGTTGAAAGTCACCATTGAAGCATTCCCTCACATGACACCATGTACCCTGCATTAGTACCGGCCCATACAGAATTTCCATGTGATCCCCACTTCATTTACATCACCGCGCGAAGAGATGAGCACCAGGAAAGATTACAATAATGCTATAAGATTTTAGATGAAGACATGGAACAAATCATAAAGGAATGGCCAAAATAATTTCTTGTACCTTTTGTCGATGCAGATTTATCTAACACTGACACTATAGGAATCCCGATGGTAACGCGAGATGAACATGTTGGACAGTCCAGTGGGATGAAGAAGAAAAAAAAGCGGGTCGAAGTCCAGGACATTGAGAGTGATGAAGAGGATGAAGAGAAAAATTCTGGAGATAATGGGTCTGGCTCGCGAGGAGGAGGAGAAGACGAAGCAGAAGGATAGGGAGGAGGAGAAGATAAACAATAAGGATAGGGAGGAGGAGTTGAAGGAGAAGAAGAGAAAGGATGAGGTGAAGCTACACCACCCAAAGATCCCACTGTTGGGATAATGACACCGCAAAAGAGGATAGTTACTCCAAAGAAACCCTCATCAAGGAATAAATCACGTGCCAATAAGCCACAGTTGGAAGCCACTCTCATTGACGACGAAATTAGTCTGGTCTGTGGAGCTATGGAGGATGCCTCTGAAGACATGTTGTAGATATACAAAGAGAAACATGTGGAGTTATATGGAAGGATTGAGAGAGAATTGAAGGAAGTGCAGCATTTTGTTGTCTTGGTTCGCATAATTCCTAGTGCATCATCTGTGCCTTCCTCATCACATACCACAGAGTTAGAGGACGAACCAACTCTACAGGGTGAACCAGGGATTTGGATCACCTTCCCCAGTATAGCATCAAGTTTCCCACCCCCACAACATTATAGGATAGCCCCAACTTGGATGTTGAGGTTAACCTTAAAGGAATACCTCTAGGATAGGTCGAAGTATTGAAGGTAGGTTTGAAGGCATACAGAAGGGAACAAAGAAAAATGACCATTGAACGAGCAACCCAACTAAAAAGGCTTACTGATGAAACAAAATTTCAGTTCCAGAGAGCTCAAGAAGAGAAGGAGAAGGCTACAAAAGCCTTGCAAAAGGAGAAAGATGATGTCCTAGTATAGTTACGAAGTCCTAGGGGTAAATGAATGCTAGAATTAACTCACAATGCTAAGTTCTTAGGGTACATAATCACCTTTTATTAATGCAATTATCTGTCTTTGATTATGCTCTGTGATGTTAATGAGGTTAATAAAATAATGCATGCTCACTTCCTAAGCGTTAACAAAATATTTTGTGAAGTTCTCTTATCATAGATTCATGTCCCAGCTTGGTTGCATACACCTACGTCCTGTAACCCCCTTGCTTCTACCTTGGGTGAGACTTCGCCTACTTCGCAGGTGTTGCCGAAAGGGTCGGTAGTTAGGGTTTTGTTGGTGCATTGTTAAGCGTTGAACCCTGGGTCTGCCCCTATGCCAACATGTTGACATCAATGACAACCAACTATCCAACTGTCCATCAATATAGACCAAATGTATGAAAAAAGAGAGTGGGAGAGACAGGGGAATGACTTATAAGATTGTGTGCACAATATTAGGAATGTCTGCACATTCCTAGAGTGTGTGCGTGCTCCTAAGAATGTGCAGGTGTTCTTTTGAATTCAATTTTTTTTGGGTGGGATTGACAACATGTGTGTTGAATTGGTTGGCTTGGATTTAGGTTTGGGATGACAAACCTAGTGGTTCGGTTTGCAAATAGATAAAACCTCCATTTTTGTGAATACCCCTCTATATCTTTGTTTTCGATGTTATTTTTCTATAGGCTAAACAACTCCGTTGTTGATGAAACTAGAGACATAGACAGAATCAACTATGAATATTATATATATATATAAATTAATATTTTTTACTATTTTTAATCTACTTTTGTCTTCACATATATCAAAATCCTAGAATACATACATTTCTTATTTATGTTATAATTTTTTGTTGGATTAATCATTTCTCGAATGATTTATATGTGGCACTAGAGGATACCGATACCTATGATATAAAAAATTAAATTGTGTTGATCATGTTAAGACCCTCTTAGCCTACATGAACAAAATATGTTGTAATTTCAAGCATATGTTGACTTTCATAATTTAAAAAAATATGTAAAATTAATATTAAAAATTTCCAAAAAATACACAGCACAAGAAAACGGGTTCTCTACAAGTATACAAGTTTTTGGAATGAAATTCCATCATTAAGGTACTCAACACATACACAAACAAAAACATATACCTTATATTTTGTTGGAAAAATAAGATATCATTGTTAGAAAAAATCAACTTTGACATAGTTATTCACAATTTATATGAATAAAAGTTGTATATTCATAAATATAACTCAATTTCCTACGTTTCATCTTCTCACACAATATTCAAATTCATTGTAAAATTATCTTGAATAATCTCTCCAAGTTAGCAAATTGTTGTTTTTCCAGTTCAACATTGCCACTAATGCATCATGAGAGACCATCATTAGCTTGCACTCACCTGTAATTTGTTTTTTGTGGATAGGTAATATCTGTAGGTATGTTTTATTTATAACATACTCTTTGGGTAGTCATTTCCTAAGTTGTCGAGCTCTACGCATTCTTTACAAAGATGATCTAGAATTACTTCATTCTAAAGTAGCTCAATATATTTTTCTTCCAATCTCACTCCTTCATCTCCTTAGATGGATAAATGATATGAAAAAACATTGGAATTTCAAATGTGGGAGGGAATAATGGTAGGGATGATACCCACTAGCCCTAAAATCTGCTAATATTTGGCAGAAAGATGTCAATTGTTGGATACCAAATCCATATTTGCTCCACACCAAATTCTCCTCATGGCTTGAATGATGATTAAGGATTCTCCCTCCATTATAATATTGTTGAAGCCATACTGATGTGCTAGTTTCATTCCTTCCACCAAACCAACTCAGAATCATTCCTAAAGAACATTACTAACTGGATTACCTTTGAAGGATCCTTCTATGTTGAGTTTGATAAAATTCTCTAGTGGGACCATATTATTGGAGAATCCTATTTGGTCAGAGGCTTGGGTAAAACATAGGAGATCGAATTTTACTTGAATTTCCAATTAGAAAAGATAGCATTTTTTCTACCCTGTGGCCATGAGAAGGAGGTGACTAATTCTCTAATGTTTTCCTTAATATTACGTGAAGTATATTCCTTTTTCTGATGAAATTGTTTGAAAATGCTTTGATTACATTCCTTTCACATAGATCACATCATAAACCAGAAACACATTCTAGGCTCGATTAAGAATTGGATAGGGTGAGGATCTCCATTGACCCTAAGTTTTAATAATTATTTATTAGGATGGATCAAATTGCAAGAAGAGAGAAGCTCCCACATCCCATAGGGAATTCTTTTTTGGACTTCGAATTTGAATATAATATTGTTTGAATATTAGTTTCATAAATTTATAATCAGAAAACTTTTTATTTATAAAAACGAAAAGAAGATTTGATTAAAAATTGGTGTGTGTGTGTGTGTGTGTATATATATATATATATATTATGGGAATTTTAATGGATCCATAAGTACATATTTTAAATTAAAAAAATCCTCTTACCTTGTGTGAACATCTTAATAATATTTGAAGTTTCAACATCCCCTTGTTTTCTTCTATAAATTTTTTAACAACTATGTATATAAGAGAAAACCATAAATAATATTGACATGGAGTAAAATTATCAAGTCAAAAATCTATGAACACGCCATTTTCTGCTCCTAAGAATTCCCTATAACTTTAAATAGATTTTATTTTGGATGAATCCTTCATTATTTTAATCATTTTTCACAACGATTAATCTTAATTTTCAAGCCTATAATATATGCACTATTTTATATTATTATTTCAACTTTAGTCCATGATGTTTTAAGTGAAAGTATAAATACTCATGTTATTATTAGTATTATTTTAATTTTAATTTTATATTGAACCATTGTAGATCCATCTTTAACTTGGATCTATCAAGTACCGAGAGGGATCAAATTTATTAAGGTGTACATTTTTTTATGAGGTATTAATTCCTTCATATTAAATGATTTAAAAAAATACACCTTAAGAAATTTTATCTTTAAGTTTAAGATGTTTTTTTTTTTAATTTAGTAAACTTTATTTTTATATAACCTAATGTCATGTCAGTGTTCCATATGATCATACACCTATTGATGGCATGCGACACTACGACATTTCTCACTTGACTACTTGGAAACACCAAGGATACTTCATCTAGAATACATCTCTTCACCTACACTACTACATATGGGGTCAAAATTAGACAAAAAATTCTTACGATAAGGATAAATTCAATCACATCATCGCAAATTACGACATAATATTAAAATTTTAATCCTTTTTTTGTTGGGTTCCCTGATGAACATTGTAATTCCAACACACATCTATATACATCGATCGTTCGACGAGCCTAGAAGATAGTTTGTCGATTTATCAACGAATGTAGAGGATGCCAAATACTCGTTTGAAAATGGTTAAATGGTCACTACTTTCACTGACTTGGTCAAGTTAGACATAGTCAATATTTGTCAAAGGATTGACAGAGGTTAGTGTTTTAGACTATTTTGTTGTAGGTGTGATGGCTATAAAATATTTGTATGCTCATTTTTCATTGCATTATTCATTAGTCTTTTTTCTATGTGCTACTTGTCTCAAATCCAATTGTTCATCTGCATAGCTCTGATTTTTTGCTTTGAAAGTCACAATTTTTTTTATTACTTTGTCTCTTTTTTAAATATCGAGATTGGATCCCTAACCCTTAGACCCTCTTTCATTTGGGGACATAAATGTTTCCCCAAGAAATAGGTATGAACATGTCTACTCAATTCCATTTAATTACTATACAATATTTCTTCGTGTAGTTATCTTTTATCGTTTGATTTTATTACTTGCTTATAGTCAAGCTTTGGAACTTATGTGCTAAACATTTATGGTTTTGATTTGTTGATTAATTGTTGATTAGTGTTATAAACCTTCAATAAATATATGATGAAAATGGATTAATTATCTAGCACATATGGGGTCAATATAATTCGATGACATTTGTACCATAAGAATATGTAATTTGTATATTAATGGACTTATATTGATTCAGTGGATTTTTTTGTAAATATAGGAAATACCAATGCCAACAATTGAAAAGATTCAAAGGATGATTTCTATGTTAAGGGTTGCATAGGAGGCACAAGTATGTACTGATGGGAAATGTTATTTCCATTGCAATCAATGCAAGGGCTTGAAAGGAAGAAGACTTGTAAGGAAAACAACTGAAATACATTGTTTTATGTATGGCCATTATGAAGGGGGGCATACATTTCATCACATGGCAAGTTATTCATAATATATTTCTTTGTCTTGATTCTATTTATAAATTTATTTATTTATTTAATATTTGTTATATACACCAATGTTATTGATTGTTTGTAATTGTAAAGATAAATCCTCCTAGGTGTTTGTCACTAGATAAATATCTGCCAAGTAGTAGTAGAAATATTATTGTACAAGATGTGAGAGACGGTATGGAGATTGAAGATCAAGTCAATCCTATGGAAGAAGATGACACCAATAATATTGTTGAGCCAGATGATGAGAAAAATAGATTGATCCACAACATATTTGTTCCTATCGATGATGAAAATGATGATGATATTTTTGATGTACCGCTTCTTCAAATGGCATAACAACCCCTTTATAAAGGCTCAAGAAAATTATCTCTGTTATAATATTGTTGGTTAACTTGAAGGTATTGAATGGTTTGTTAAAAACTTGTCTCACATAGATCCTAAGGTGCATAATATAATTCATCACATATTATATGTAAAGGTTGACCTTATTTTTATCTATTTTTAGTGTGAATTAATGTGTAAATTAAGGACACAATATTTTTTATTACTATTATTTACATTAACTATTTTTTTTATGTTGTAGATTGTTAGGTGGTTTTTTCTTACCACTGTCAAATAATTTACCTTGCACATACCAAGAGATGTGTGCCATTATGAAATATATTCGGATGGAGTATCAGGTTATTGACGCATGTATGCATGATCATATTGTACATTATGGACAATATGCATAGAAAACAAAATTATCACAATGTCAAATCAATAGATATTGAATCGATCAAATAACAAAAAAGGTGCTTCACAAGGTTCTTAGTCATATTTTGACATTTCCACATTTGCAACGATTGTTTAGGTGCCAAAGCATTGTGCAGTTTATGTAATACCATGCGCGACATGAAAGTGAAAATGGTGTTCTTATAGTTCCTTCATATGGTTCTTCATTTAGGAACATCAAAGAAATATGGAAATTTTTTAAAGAAGAACCTCATAACATTAGGCTTGCATTGGTAGTTGAGGGTGTCAATCCATTTGGTGAGCTTAGGTCTATTTACTTAGTGTGGCCTATTTTTGTTATAGACAATAACCTTCCTCCTTGGATTTCAATAAATAGGGAGCACACAAAGTGGGAAATGAGTGTTCTAGGTATTTGTTTACAAAATTGGTTTGAACATTGTATTTCATTTTTATTATTTGTTTCATAAGTACTTATATATATACAAGGTCATAATTATGTGTACTTTCACCCAATTAGGTAAGTACCAAGTGAAAGACACAAATTTATATATTGATCCCCTTGTCAATGAGCTACTAAACTTATGGGTTGGTATCAATATGTACGACATCTCTAGACCAATAAGGCAAACACAATTTCAATTCCATGGAATACTTACATGTAAAATTCATGATGCCCCAGTGCTAACACATTTTTGTTGTATGTAACATACTAATGCATTTTAATAGTATATAATTTTATGAAAGTATAATGGATGCTTCTTAAATATCGATTCCTTGTTATATAAATAATACTAACATTAATCCATATAATCTTGCAGGTCTTTAAACAAAGGGTAAATTTGAATGTCCAGATTGTGGTACTAGGATGAAATCGTCTCTTTCAATAAGTATAGGAAAGGAGGTATTTGATGAGTATAGGAACTTCCTCCCTAAGAACCATATGTATCGAACTACAAAAAAAAATATTTTCAATTTGAAGGAAGAGACTGGAATAAAACCACAAAGAATGAAACCTCACCTATGGAAGTTGTAATATAATAGATTAAACCATCAAGGTAAGCATTTAGTCTATGTGTGTGTGTGTGTGTGTGTTTTATAATTTTAATTTGTATCTAATTTTGTTTATTGTATCTAACAATTATTGTTGTAATCTCATTAATTATTTTTCATAAATGTTGTCAAGGCATTAATGGGATTCCACAAGGAATGAAAATTTGACCTGTACAATTAAATAGGTTTCCCTACTATGAGAACCGATAAATAGCTTATTTTTTTTATACAATGCATATCAGGTAGAATGTAACAAAAACATTGTGAAAAAGAAAAAAATGTTAAAATTTGTATTGACATTCAGGAAGCCAATCATGCACTACAAAATGTGATTTATTCAAATAACAATGGAGTACACTGAAATAGTATTCCATGGTTATTTACAGAAAAAGGAAATTGATGTTGTAAAGTAGGTCATTCAAAAAATTAAATTTCCCACGGGATTTGCTTCAAACATAATGAATATCTTAATGAAGAAAGGTGAATTTGGTGGGGTGAAAAATCATGACTGACATACCTTCATTAAGGTAATTATTTTGAACGTAGATTTATATATTGGTAAATATATGAGCTTTTAGTATTATCAAAAGGTTTTATTTTCCTAAAAATTAATGATCCCTTTGTTGTTACAATATGTTATACCTCTATCCCTCCTTGACAACTTTGACAATAATGTAAAACAAGTTATATATGATCTTGGAAAATACATGAGGTAAATATTAATGATTTATATGCAAAATCGTTGTTTCTCAACTTGTCGAAATATATTTACGAAATTCCTCATCTAATGTACGAAATGCAAAAGCATCCAGCTCCGACATTTTTCGATGCACAAGAACACTACTTCATACACCAAGTCGGGGATATTGAAATGTGTGGGCTTGTACACACAAATTCAATGTGGATGGTGGAGAGGTGCTTGAAGTATTGAAAGATTTTGTTAGAGAGAGAGCATGTCTTGAGGGATCTATGGTGGAGGGATATATGGTATATCAATTTTTGGTTTATATTAGTAACTATCTTCCTAAATTAGAGAAAAAATCATTAAGGTGCCTTGGATTTGGGATCTCAATTCCATTAACAAATTTGAAGGGGAGGTATTGGTTGGGAAAGGTAGAATGAGGAAAGTGAAATGAATTTAGATGGTAGAGATCTATAATACTTTGCATTAATATTGGTTTATTTATATATTGAACTTATTTGAGTTTTAATTATCTTTCATGATCAATTATTATTTAATATTGATTCTAATCATTAATTTTTATTGTTTTTTCATACAACTTGTCGAGAGTAGGATGCACTAGGGTCAGTGCAAGCTAATGATGGTCTATCATGGTGCGTTAGTGGCAATGAAAACCTGAAAAAAAAACAATATGTTGACTTAGAGATATTATTAAAGGTAGTTTTACAATTAATTTGAACATGGTGTAAGAATATGAAACATAGGAAATTGAATTAGCTTTCCGAATATACAAATTTTGAATAACTACGTAAAATTTGATTTTTTCTAACAGTGGTATCTTATTTTTCCAACAAAATATAAGATACATGTTTTTGTTTGTGCAGGTGTTGAGTACCTTAATGATGGAATTTAATTCCAAAAACTTGTATACTTGTAGAGAACTCATTGTTCGTGTGTGATGATTTTTTGGAAATTTACAATGCTAATTTTATATTTTATGGAAATTATCAAGGTCAACATATCCCTGAAATTACAACGTCTTTTGTTTGTGCAGGCTAAGAGGGTGTTAACATGATCGAATTATTTATTTATTTATTTATTAGATCGCAGATATCATTCTCCTCTAGTGTCACATATAACAGATTAGAGAAATGGTTAAGATGACAAAACATTATAGCATAAATAAGAGAGGTATGTAGTCTAGGATTTTGATATATGTCAAGAAAAAATAGATTAAAAATAGTAAACATTAATAGTTTAAAAAAAAAATGTATATTTGTAATATGCATAGCCAAATCTATCTATTTTTATATTTTTGTCAATAACTGAATTGTGCATCCTATAGAAAAATAACGTCAAAAATAAATATATGGAGAGAAATTCATAAAAATGGAGGTTTTTATTCATTTTCATACCGAACCACTAGGTTTGTCATCCTGAACCTAAATCCTAGGCAATTAACTCAACAAATGAGTATTCTAGAGTTGTCACTCCTGCCCGAAAAAAATTCAAATTCAAATAACATGTGTGCACGCTTTAGGAACATGTGCGCATTCCTAAAACACACACATGTTCCTAAAGCATTTGCACACTCCTAAAGTGTATGCACGTTCCTAAAACATGTGCATGTTATTAAGAATATGAACACACATTCATTCATATTAACAAAAATCAAATCTCTCTCTCTCTCCTGCCTCTTCCCCCTTCTCCCTCCCTCTCTTTATCTTTGACCTAAGTCTCCCTATCCCTTGATCACTCTCTCCCTCTCTCTCTCTCCATATCCCTCTCTTTCTTTCTTCTCTTCCTCTCTCCTTTTGTCCCTCTTCCCCCTCATATATCTCACCCATTTCCCCCCCTTTTCTTACAGTTTCCCCACAGTCTCTCTCTACGGTACTCACTCTTCATGGTATATACCACATTTCCTCTCTCTCTCTCTCTCTCTCTCTCTCTCCCCTATATCCCTCTATCTTTCATCTCCCTCTCTATACCTCCTTCCTCTCTTCTTCTCTTTTCCCTCTCTCCCACCCACACACTCTCTTTCTCTCCCCTGCTTTCTGTTTCCTTCTCTGTCTCTTTCTCCCAGGAATCTCTCTTTATTGATGGAATGATATATCCCTCCCTCTCTCCCCTCACCTTTTCCCTCTCTCATATCTATCTCCCTACTCTAAGCCCCCTTCTCTCTCTTATATCAATTTGTATCCTACCCTCCCTCTCTGCCTGTCATCCCAGCTCTCTCTCTCTCTCTCTCTCTCTCTCTCTCTCTCTCCCCATCCCTCTCTCTCAATCCTCCATCACCCCTCCATATCTCTTCCCCTCTCCCCATCTCCTCCCTCCCAAATTATTCTCTCTGGCATCTACCCCTCTATCCCCCTCCATATCTCTTCCTCTCTCCCCATCTCTCACTCCCTCCCAAATTATCTGTCTCTCACTCACTCACTCTCTCCCCTCTCACTCTACTAGTCTCTCCCTCCCTCCCAACTATATGTCAAGTTGAGAAAATGATCGTTTTATCAAAAGCAGATCCATTACTTGGGGCATATCATCTCAAAGGATGGGATAGCCGTATATCCTGAGAATATTGAGACCATCAAAGAATGGTCAGCGCTGAAGAGTGTGACATAAGTCAGATCCTTTATGGGTCTAGTTGGTTATTATAGAAGGTTCATTGCAGGATTCTCAAGGATAGCTCACCCCATCACTTCCTTGCAAAGGAAGGAGAAGAAGTTTCAGTGGATAGAAGATTGTGAGAAAAGCTTCCAACAATTGAAGCAGTTGTTAACCAATGCTCCAATATTAAGGATTGCAGACCTGAATGAATACTTTGTAGTGTGTACAGATGCATGAAAATAAGGACTAGGAGGAGACCCTAGTCAAAATGGGTTTGTAATTTGTTATGAGTCCAGGAAGTTGAAAGAGCACAAAAAGAACTATGCCACTCATGATTTGGAGTTGGCAGCTATCGTTCATGCTCTGAATAAATGGAGGCATTACCTCATGGGAAAAAGGTTTGAATTGAGAACATACCATAATGGTCTGAAGTATTTGTTTGATCAACCAACCTTGAATGCTAGGTAGAGTATGTTGTTGGAGTTCCTTTTTGAGTATGACTTTGATATCAAGCATATCAAAGGAAAAGAGAACAAAGTGGTTAATGCACTCAGCAAGAGAGTGCATGAATTACATGCTACAATCATTAGCATGTACAAAACTGATATTAAAGACAGAATTTCAGAGGCTGCAAATGCAAATTTGCAGTACAGGGATTTGATAGCAAAGCTACAACAAGGTGAGATGCCACAGAAAGTGGAAAATTATAAATTGGAATTGGATGGAACACTTATGTATAAGAACATAATTTATCTACCTAATGTCCAAGACTTGAAACTTAATATTTTGAATCAAATGCATAATGTGCCTTATGCAGGGCACCTTGGATATTAGAAAATTGTGGCAACAGTCAAGAGCCATTACTTTTGGCCAGGTATGAAGAAAGAAATTGCAGATTACATCGCTAGATGTATAGAGTGCCAGAAGGTTAAAGTTGAGCATAGACACCCAACAGGGTTGCTCCAACCTTTACCCATTTCTGAGTGGAAGTGGGAGGTAGTGACAATGGATTTCATCACATGATTACAAAGAACTGACAAACAACATGATTCAATCATGGTGGTGGTGGAAAAGCTTATGAAAGCTGCCCATTTTATTCCACTAAAGACTACACACAAGGAATCTAATGTTGATGATACTTTTATGAGGGAAATAACATGATTGCACGGTATTCCCAAGACAATTGTGTTTGATAGAGACCTGAAATTTACCTCCAAGTTCTGGAAGGGGTTGTTTAAAGGATTCAGAACGAATCTGAACTTCAACACTGCTTATCATCATGAGTTTGATGGGAATATAGAGAGGGTGAATCGAGTAATAGAAGACATGCTAAGGATGTATGTGATGGACAAACCATATAAATGGGAAGACTACCTACACTTGGTAGAATTCACCTACAATAATGGGTATCAAGCATCACTGAAGATGATCCCATTTGAAGCACTTTATGGAAGAAATTTCAATACTCCAGTAAGCTAGGATAATCCAGCTGATAGAGAAGTGGTTGGGCCAGATTTTCTCAAGGAAATGGAAGAGAAAATGCTGAATATTAAGCAGAATTTGAAAGCAGCCCAAGATAGGCAGAAAATTTATGATGATAAAAATTGAACCCACAGAGAGTTTAAAGTGGGAGAGCATGTTTTCCTAAAAGTGAAAGCCAATAGAAGTTCCCTGAAGCTCGAAAACTGTTCAAAGTTGGCAGCCACATTTTGTGGGCCATTTGAAATCCTAGAAAGGATTGGGCCAGTTGCATATATGTTTGAATTACCTACATCCATGACTGTATATAATGTGTTTCATGTTTCATTGCTTAAGAAATATATACTTGATGCTAATCATGTAATTGATTGGAATGTGATTCAGGTGGAGCAAGAAGAAGTCTTGCAAGTGCATCATGTTGCGCATGTTGGACAAAAAGAGAAAACAACTCCAGAATCGATCCATAGTGCTTGTAAAGGTCCATTGGACCTGGTACGGTCCTGAGGATGCGACATGGGAGCATGAGGATGCTGTGCGGGTAGAATACCCACATCTTTTTGAAGATTTTGGAAATCTTGTTGGTGATGTATAAAGAGTTGCACTAAGGACGGTGCAAAAATAAGGGGAGGGGATTGTAATATCCCCAAGGATGAGCCCTGTTGTATTTATGAATTGTAAACATATTTTGTAGGCTGGTGAGCCGAGTATTGATAAGCTAGTGGAATTATGTGTTTGTTGGGCCGGAGAGCCTAAGTGTTAAACGCCAGGAGCCAATTTTTGTATATGTAATTATGCTAAACATTAATAAAATATAAGCATCGTTGTGTGCAGACTGACCATGAAGAAAGAGTGATGACGGACTAAGCTTCCACAGAGGGGGAAGGGAAAGGGGGTTGAAAGGTTGGAAAGAGGGGCTAAGCTTAGGGATTTAAGTCCTTGAGAATAATAATTTATTATTATTCCAAAGCTGTTTGAAAGACATGTTTTTATCCTAAGTCCTAGGAGAGGCAATGCATGCAGCTCCAATGTGTGCAAAAGGGAACGCATGCAAATCCAGAAAGACAAGTGTCGACCTAGGCGCATGTAGTTAAAACTGAAGAGTCAGCTCGTGTTAGGGGTTCGTCCTCCATTCTTTCATCCGATGTCTGAACCATGGGGGTCAGCGTTTGATCTCTGCATACCCTCACATAGCATTGAAAACTAGAAAACCGTGATGTTTTCCTAAGAAGTCGATGCATCCTTTGTCTGAACTGTTTGCGTTGATTCCTTGTCATGCACCTTGAAAACCAATGGCAAACCCGTGGATTGAGCCGTGTCTCCTGTGTGTCCTGTGAACCTAGTTTATCTGCCCTTACAGAGTCGAGTCTGTACCTGAACCGTTTGTGGGTTGCTTCCCTCTGTTTTCCTAAGTGGTGTTGACCAATTGTTATTGTTGTTATCCTTACCTTGCAGGAATTGAGTTGAACTGGTTGAAGAGGCATGTTGTCAGGCCTGTGAGCAGCTCTTTCTAGGTGAGAGAGTTGTTGGGAAGTGGTTTTCTCCCAGAGAGAGTCCAACACTAATTACAAAGATCTGAGAATTCCTGACCCGACCTGTTTCCGAGACCCAGAGAGGGAGGTGAAGTAGTTGATGGACGATGTGACAGTGAAGGTGTATACTCCCAGGTGGAACATGCATGTGGGGAATGAGAGTCCGTGAGTAGTGGGCGTAAGAAGGCTCCTGGGGAGAATCCTTCCAGTTTCACTGTGCATTTTTTCTGTAACCTTAGCCTACTCTAGGATTCCCTTGCCCTGGGTGGAGCTTAGTCCCAGCTCGGGGGTGACCCACTGTTGAGCATGATGAGAAGCGGGGTCTAAGGCTGGGAGGTTTGTGGAAGGTCTGCACATAGTTGGTGGAGTTACTCTAGCCTAAAAGATAAGTATCAATTATGTGCTTAATTATGTATTTTATGCATGAATTGTGATGCTTAAATGTTATCATGTTTTTCGTTGCGTATCTGATTTATTGTCTATTACATTAGAATCTGAATGGTAACAATAATTATGTGATTACATGTTTTAATTGATTAAAATGCATGTTATATATCTATGTATATATGTGAATGTTCCGCGTAGTAGTGTTGCCCAACCTATTGGTGGTTGGCGACGTTACAGGGTGATTAATCATTGGTTGGTTATCATTTCAGTTGCATTGTTCTTGTTGGAGAAACCAAGGGTTGATCGAAGACTTAATGTTGAGGTGGAATGGTTAGATTGCAGTAGGAAGGTGTTGTTCTAGATGCAACAGAGAGAGTTTTTTGGAGTTTGGTCCAAGGGAAGTTGGTGAAAGTTATTGTAGAAGTCTTGTGACATCAATAGAAGTAAAATGATGGTGGACAAATAAGGTGAATTTTGTGAGTTCTGTTAAATAAAAACATACTTGATGATATTGTAATGTGATTCACACTTTGTATCTGTAGCAAGTCTATGATCATGTTTTGGTTCGATGTATTGGTCCTTGAAAAGTTTAAGCTAGTACCTGGTATCTCTATGAAATGGAAATCATATGTACCTACATCTATGTAACATGTAAATGGCATATTGTTGCAAGATCTAGATAGGCATGCATACCCCTTTTCTATGTGTCTCGGATGATTTGGATAGCATGTTGGTATAGTGTGCAATAGCCTCTATTATTGATTTCTTTAGCACTTGGAGGAGCACATCATGTGTTGGTTGGATGATCTTTAAGTGGACCATGTTTGTTGTAGACTCTGAGAGGTTCCTAGAAACCAAAATTTTTGTACACATTTAGGGGGAGTTCATTCAGAGGTTGACTGAACCATGTACATGAAGGACATCCTATTAGACTAGTGGTTGTAGGAGTTAGGTACCCATACATTCAAGTGGATGGTTGTTCCATTATATGGACTTTGATAGATTGGTGACATCTACATGATGAGGTACGAGGTGAATGTGCTAGGAAGGGTCAGCTATAGACTTTGTTGATCAGAAGGTTTTTCAATTCATGATGGAGCATTTGTTGTAGAGAACTTGATGATGATGAAGCTATAGACTTTGTTGATCAGAAGGTTTTTCAATTCATGATGGAGCATTTGCTGCAGAGAACTTGATGATGATGAAGACTTGACCTGATCATTAACTCCTACTTGTCTTATGTGTGATCATATTTATGATTTTTATGATTATGTTTTTTTAAGAGATTGTTAAATCTAGTTGGATTTGAGAGCTTTTGTCCAACTAGTGAACTCCTAGTTTTGTGTGTGATTGAAATATTCTCTGAAGTGTTTGTTAGTGTGGTTAAGTCTAAGTTTGATGAATTTATATGTAACATTATTTGATGTTAATAGAAAGCTCCACACATATTTTTTGTGTGTGTAATAATGTGTATTCTGTTTTCCTTACAAAAATAAATGAAAACTAGTTTTTCAAATTTGTTATTTTTTTTTAATCAATGAGGTTTAATTAGTTCTTTATGTTTTACAAATTATGCTGAGTAGTTTCATTTATAAATTTATAAGTTAACACAAAAATCAATATCATATTTTCTTTCACTGCAATCTATCTAATGGAGACACATCAATAAACTTTAAATGTTTTCACCATGATAACAATTTCACAAAACAAATCTCCATTGCGAAATCGTCCCATTAAGCATATTTTACAAAGCAATTTTTATTCCAAGCAACAAGGCGTTGCTAGCACGCGAAAACGCTTTTCTTTTATCATCCTAGTAATAAAGAGCAGGGAATAAGCAACCCTTTTGCTTATCTTGTTATATTTTACTCTGAAATGCGATGGCAGCTCCTCCGATTACATGCTGCCAACTCCACTTCGATTCCCTGCCGCTTCTTTTCTCCCTCTTTTCGTGTTCCCCATGTGACCTACGACCGATTCATCGTTTGAATTGGAAGCGAGGGCGAGGGGAAAATTAACCAGAGCCCTGGTTCCTCGGATCTTGAACGCAGCGCGATCATATGCGAGAGCAGCCTCTTCGGCGGTGTTGAAAGTGCCCAGCCAAACTCGAGAGCCCTTCCTGGCGGGGTCTCTGATTTGTGCAGAGAACTTTCCCCACGGGCGCTGCTTGACTCCTCTGAAGTGCCTGGCCGAGATATGCTTTATCTCTCCATTCTCCATCTGTGGCTGTGGCTTTACCTTTACCGCCTCTGCTCTTCTTATAACTGCGCATACAGAAGAAGAAGAGTAGTTTTCTTCCGTAAATTCATCCCCCTTCACTTCTGATGTTGATCTGCTGTTTTTCTCTTGACATGAGCCTCCGGTGGCGGTGGCTTTGGCCTGGATATCATCATCATAATTATCAATGCTAATAGGAACGCCGCTACCATTATCATCAATATCTATGTCGTCCTCCACTTCCAGCAAATGGTGGCGAATTAACTCCAACATGTGCATGCTCAAACTCGCCCCTGCAACATCCATGGTGGTCTCGCACCAATCAGATCAGATTGAGATTAATTATTCTGTACGCGGGCACGCATTCCAGTCGTGGTGGCCGATAGAGCGATAGCTGCGAATATAAAGCACATTTTTCATTCGAATGTGTAGCAAGTACATTGCATACTGCCGGTGGATTCAACTACATTATATATTAGATAATAAATATTTTACTATTTTTTTGCCTACGTCAGTCATCATGCATCACAATAGCCGTCGTCATGCGTGTACGTCTTCTTGCATCTTAATCCAAGATTAAGACATGGTGGAATAAGATACATATCCGAAGTTGATGTGACACTGACAAATCTAGGGTTTCAATCGATTTAAAATCCACTTGTCCACATTCCTTTATAGAATTCGTTGGGAAATGGAACGCCTGATTAGAAATAGGAAAAGGACAATTCTGATGAGTTAAAGTCAAAGAGCGAAATTGTCGGGCCTAGTTGGAAGCAGGGTTGGAATTTGGGGTCGCTGCTCGAAAAGTATTTNCCTTTATAGAATTCGTTGGGAAATGGAACGCCTGATTAGAAATAGGAAAAGGACAATTCTGATGAGTTAAAGTCAAAGAGCGAAATTGTCGGGCCTAGTTGGAAGCAGGGTTGGAATTTGGGGTCGCTGCTCGAAAAGTATTTATTTTTTTTTGAATCATGGGGAAATTGGTAACACCTCGGGATTACCTAAGCCAGGTCTAGGTTTAAATCTGTCGGTTGCCACTATAAACCCAAGAGTATATCCAACAGTGCGCAAGCCAGATATACCAATAACTTGTGACTCAACAAGAGTCGAAACGTCTCGGGGGGGGGTAATAAATTGTACAAAAGGTCATTAATTTTACAATCTGGTTATGTGTTGGCAGGTAAGGGTGGCAACATGTAGGTAATGCACGAAGATACCCACATGTCGGTGCCATAAGATAATTGAGATGAGAGGTTTATAGATAGACAACCCTACTCCTTGTCAAACTTTCGAGGTGGTGAGCATTTTTGTATTCACTGATTTGATCTAGATTTTACAAAGCCAGAAAGAGAAGAGAGCTATGAAGATGGGGACAGGATTCGAACATAGGGTGTTGTGCATTTTATGTAGCAGCAACCCGAGATTGAAATTGAGCTATCAGACCGATGCAGTTGAATTTGAATTCAAAAACAAATTGGTAAATATCTACTCTTTCTTTGTGTCGTAATTAAATCTCTCTCCCCCTGATTATTTTCATGGATAAACATGGGTGCGAGGATGAAAATTCAGATTTATAATATGACTCATGAAAATAGTAATAATAGACTACACACTAAATAATTGTTAGGGATTTAAATTTAATATATGTGTTTATAATCATGATAGAAGAATGATTGCGTATTACTAAAATGGACATCCATTTTAGTAGCTTATGTGCAATAAGTAACTAAATGAATTCTCAGGATTTTGAATCCAATGGAAAGGCTAAATAAGTGAATGAAATCACAACTATTGATCCAGAATTGAACCTTGAATATGGGGTTATTTAATAAACTTGAAACTTCCTCCAGAAGCTTGTAATGACGAACCTTTCCTCTAACAAGCCTTGGGGTGTAGGCCTTGCTACTCGGAATTTGCACATATTGTTTCTTACAACCAAAATTCTCATTGCAACCCATCATCGCACCCCTTCTTGCACATCGCTCCATCGCCCCTTGTTTATGAATTCTTTCATTTCCGATTAATTTCAGTTGGGACTGGCCTTGGGCCAAAACATTATAATATTGAAGAGTTGCATTAATATTTCCTGTGGTACTCGACCTTTCTATGTCTGCAGTTTTTTGTTTTTTAATGGTGTGTTGATCATGGTCGGGTCAACTCCTTTCTCAAGACTTTTCACATCTATACATTTGTAAAGACTTTTGAAATCCTTTCACTGTTTAGATGTCTTTCAATTTAATTCATCGTTTCTCAAACACCAATCACATGTTTGATACGACTCCGTTTTGGGAAACAAACAACTACAATATCTGTCAAACCTTGAATACATCATATGATCACATCACATCAATTCCTATTGATCTAGAGAAGGGAAAATAAAAAACATATTGATATAAATACAATAAACCATGAGACTCTGAATTTACATACTTTTTCTAAAACCTGTAAAGGCATGTTCAACATTGAAAGATCACGTCTGAGAATCCCATGTTGCCACACATGCAACATTCCTTTAACCTCATTTCCATTATTTCTTGCAATCAAGGAGATGAAGACTAGATTCATCCAAATTTTCCTAAACTTTGAGCCTCATGAGATATCAATATTCCATGAGACAACCTACATGCAATTTGCATATGGTTACTGTTCGAAATTTGATGTCTACTCAGTATCATGAACACTGAAAATCGATGTCTACTTTCTATACTTTCATACATTTATAGGCCTTTTCGTCCTTAAATTTTTAGCCCAAATTTTGAGCAGAGATGAAAAGTATTCATGTTTGACTAGCTCTCAAAATAATATATTTCCATATCCACAAGACTATCAGTAGCATAAAATCCACTGCCGATTTTTTCATACATTTAAAGGCCTTTTCTTCCTTAAATTTTGAGCACAACTGAAAAGTCTTCAGGTTTGACTAGCTCTCAAAATAATATCTTTCCATATCCAGAGGACTATTCTATATCCATAGGACTATCAGTAGCATAAAATCTGGTGTCGATTTTTATCCATTTTAGAGGCCTTTTCTATTGAATATACTTCACACACACCTATGATTTATTTTTCCTAAGGTTTTCCCTATGTGTATTAGTCATTATTCAGTCTCCTATAGTTTAGGGAGAATATTCCTCTAGGAGAATATTCTCTTTAGTTCACACTTCAGTTTGATCAGTTGAGTGGAGTCTAGATGCCAAATTGGGATCATCACCATGCAGCATTGGGATCATCACCAGCTAATGCACATTGTCCTTGGAATTATCACCAAACTAGTGCATTACTCATGATTCCCTGATCTCCTCCTCACTTCACTTTGTTTTAGTTAGTTAACTGAAGACTGAGAGACTAGTTAACTCAAACTAGGTGGCAGTTCACTATCGTAACTGCCTGAGAGACTAGACTAGGTGGCAGTTTACTCCCGTAATTGTTGGTGCATGTTCAAATCACTCTAGACCACCACTATGGCACATTGTCTTCTCCTCCAGTGCGCATTAGTTGAGTTATACAGAGTATATCATGTGTAAATTATCATTGACTCATTTGGTTAATGAGAATTCTTCCATTCTTTCTCTCCTGCTTTTGTTTTCTCATATTTTCTCTGCAAATTGTGTATGTCATTTTCTATATAGATCTATTATGTGTAGGTTCAATATATTTACATGATATTAGAGTCGACGGGTTTCTAGGGAAAAGACACACCAAATTATTTTTGCAGGTACCGAAGATTGAAGACAACGGAAAAAGGGAATTTCCAAAAGAATTCATTCTTACACCATACAAATTCTTTGCATGGAAGGAGAAAATGATAATGCATCTTCGAGGCAGAGGATTATACAGGTTAACCATGAACACAGAAAACAAACCAACATCATCCATAGAAAAATCCAAGTATCTAAGTCGAATGGATGAAGCATTTGGAACTATTTGCAGTCTCATTTCTCCTGAACTCCTCTTTCACATATCCTCCTGTAAAACTCCCAATGAATCCTGGACCACCATGGAAGGAATTTTTGGAAAACAGGACGAGATGAGGGGACACATGCTCGAGGTGGAATTGCTCACTTTAGATCCGAAAGCCTTCAACAATCTCCAATATTTCTTTACCAAATATAAGGATTTGTTGTCACAACTCAAGGCTTGTGGGGTTGATAAGTCTAAGGAGGAGAAACAAATGGTTCATACCATTTTCTCCAAACTTGGTATGGAATACACAGTGTTTGTATCTACATTTCATTTAGTTAGGCTCTTCTATGGAGCCACCTGGACAATGCCCTCTTTTGAGGCCTGTATCGAGTTTCTGACACAAGAACATAACATGCTCATCAATACGGGAAAAATCAAAGGCCCAAAGGTGCATTGACTTACTGTGCAAGATGGTAGCAGTCATCAATATCATAAATCTAAAGACAAAGACAAAAGGAAAACACATGCAAATCTAAAGAAGGAAGGGTACTCAAAACCCTTCAACGATGCCTCCGGATCCAAAGGTGGAAAGGGAAGAAAAGGGGAGAAATGCACTTACTTCCATAAAGGATTCCATCTAGAATCCACATGTATATAGAAACAGATAGATCTAATGGCCCAAATACTTCAGCAAAACAACCTTGGAGATCATATCCCCGAGGGTTCCAAGAAGAAGAAGTGAGAAGATCAGAATCCCAAGAAAGTCAATTCTAGCCATGCTTTGATTTCCACCAACTCCTCTCTCGATGCTTGGATCGTAGATTCAAGTGCATCACACCACATTGTTGCCACAAAAGATTTTTTTTCTTAATTGGATGCATGTAAAGGTCCTCCTATTCTGATGGGGGACAACTCTCCAGTTGAGGTCACTGACAAAGGAAGAATTGAATTCACAAATGGAAGCTTCGAGAATGTGCTACATGTTCCCAAACGTTTCTTCAATCTTCTCTTCGTGTATTAGATGGAAAAATTTGACACTGTAAAGAGATTCATATTCACACCCAATGCAATGGATATGTATGACATGCAAACCAATTCCAGGGTTGCTACCGGTGAGACAAATCATCAACCTAGACTCTACATATTTTCTGAATTTATTGAACCAGATTCTGCATTACTGCTTACCCATGTTGATGAAAGCAGTAGGATATGGCACGAAAGGTTTGAGCATTTAAATTTCAGATATATGCAACAACTTAGCAAGCAAGCAATGGTTGATGGTCTACCTGACATCCACTTCTCCAAAGGATTTTGTGAGGGATGCATTCTTAGAAAACACCCTCAAGAGAAATTTGACAAAGGAAAGACTCAGAAGGCTTCATTTTCTTTAGATCTGATCCATAGTGACCTCATGGGCCATTTTTCGCATCCATTAATCGGTAAATAAAGGTACATGCTCATTTTTGTTGATGATTTCTCACGCTTCACATGGATTTTCTTTCTCAAGTAAAAATCATAGGTATTTCAACACCTCAAAGATTTCAAAGCCCTTGTTGAGACACAGTCAGGAAAGAAAATCAAATTCCTCTGAATAGATAATGGGGGAGAGTATGTCAACCATGAGATACGAAATATTTTTCATGAGGTCGGGATTCAGTTGCAGCACATGGTTCCCTATACTCCGCAGCAAAACAGAATTGTTGAGTAGAAAAATAGATCTCTAAAAGAGATGGCATCTTGCATGATACATGCAAAGTCATTTCCATAGAGATTATGGGATGAAGCAATTAATTGTGCAACCTACATCCAAAACAAATCTCCACATAGATCTGTCAAGGATAAGACCCCCTACGAGGCTTGGAGCGGGCTCAAACCGGAAGTGAGCCACTTATGTATTTTCAGTTCACGTGCATGGGCTAGGATTCCCTCTGAGAAGAGGAAGACACTTGATCCATAGAGCACAAAGTGCATCTTTATTAGATACCCCGATCGTGTGAAGGGATATAGACTCATTGATCTTTCCTCAGACTGGAACATCATTGAACGTAGTGTCCAATTCGAGGAAAGTGTTGCGCATGTACGTTAGCAACCGCATGCAGACACTTTTGTTCTTCCACCTATCAGAGATGATGAACATGCACATGTCGACTCTCATTCATATGAGAGTTATGATTTAGAGGATTCATATGATCTAGATATAGAGTCAGTACAGTCATATGCAGAGTCAATTCATGTAGATGCAGATGTAAATCTAGAGCAGAGGCCCAAGTGGGCTAAGACTACTCTTCAGGATGCAGGAGATCGTGTTGGGGATCCAGCTGATACTAGGAGGACTCGATTTGATTTCGAGGAGCCTCCTCTTTCACTCACTGCTACTGAACTGATGCCACCCAAGCATATTTTCTTAGTTCAATCTTCAGATCCACAGTCCTATAGCGAGGCTGCTGGAAATCCCTTTTGGGAATCTTCCATGCAGGAGGAGTACAACTCCCTCCTCGAGAACCATACTTGGGATCTAGTTCCCCTTCCTTCGGGAAGGAAACTTGTCAGGCATAGATGGGTCTACAGGACCAAGAGCGCAACGGATGGACAGGTTAGCTGATACAAAGTCAGGCTAGTTGCCAAAGGATTTCAGCAGGTGCATGACATTGACTATAATGAGACCTTAGCTCTAGTAGCGAAGATGGATTCCATATGTTTGGAAATTTCCATTGTGGCAGCCAAGGGATGGGAAGTCCATCATATGGACATGAACAATGCATTTCTTCACAACGATCTCTCTGAGGATATCTATATGGAGCATCTGCAGGGATTTATGCAGGAATCATATTTGGTCTGTCGATTGAAGAAGTCTCTTTATGGCCTCAACAAGGCTCCAAGGGCTTGGTATTCCAAGATGGAATCCTACCTGTTGTCACATAACTTTGTACGTTGTAAGTCAAACCAAAATGTTTACATGCTCATGACGATTGATTCACTTCTACTCCTAGTTCTGTATGTTGATGATTTGTTGATCACAAGTTGCTCGACTTCAACGATTGTTGCACTCAAGAGGATTCTGCATGACAGGTTCTTGATGATGGAAAAGGGTCTGTTAAATTTATTCCTTGGACTCGAGATCAGTCAGGATACATCAAGCATCAAATTGTATCACGCCAAGTATGCACGAGATTTTCTTGAGAGATTTCACATGACAGACTACAAGTTTTCCCCGACTCTTTTCCTATCAGGAGTCAAACTTGAAGATGGTGGGGACACTCCATTGGTTGACAACACATTGTACAAACAACTAGTGGGGATCTTGTTGTATTTCACACACTCTAGAAAAGACCTCTCCTATGTAGTTGGAGTAGTCTCCGGGTTCATGCAAGAGTCGCATGAGCTACATTGGAAGGCTACAAAGTGTATCCTTCGATACCTATAGGGCAACATCACCTTTGGTATTCACTATGAAGTAGACTCTACATTGGACCTCATCAGGTTCATTGATTATGAATGGGTTGGTGATAACATTGATCGCAAGTCCACATATGATTAGTCATTCTGTCTTGGTTCAGGCCTATCTCTTGGTCGAACAAGAAGCAAGTTGATATTTCTCTATCTTCAGTCGAGGCAAAGTATAGAAGGGTAGTTAACATAACCATTCAGGCTATGTGGCTATAAGATTTTCTCACTGAGTTGGGCATTCAGTTTCAAAGGTCGATCGTCATCTGGTGTGACAACCAGAGAACTATGAAGTTCTGCAGAGATCCAGTTTAGAGACAGCGTATGAAGCACGTCGAGATCCACATGCACTATATATGGAACTTAGTACATGAGGGGATCATCAATCTGCAGTTGTGTCCTTAAGAAAAACAGATTGCAGACATCTTCACCAAGACCTTCACTAAGCAAAAGTTACATTCTCTACATAGTCGTCTTGGAGTGAAGGACATAGTTTCCTAGCAACTGTCAATTCTTTCTTTTACATACATTCTACTTTGAGGGGGGGTTTTCCCATGAGGTTTTCCCTCTTTCCTCATTTATTTTAGTGTATCTTTTGTATTTTGGTACCTAACATGGCCTCGTTGACGGGACCCATTCTTTATTTTCACCATAGTGATGTTCAGTGGGGGTGTTGGAGATACTTCACACACACCTAGGATTTATTTTTCCTAAGGTTTTTCCTATGTTTATTAGTCATTATTCAGTCTCCTATAGTTTAGGAAGAATATTCCTCTAGGAGAATATTCTCTTTAGTTCACACTTCAATTTGATCAATTGAGTGGAGTCTAGATGCCACATTGGGATCATCACCATGAAACATTGGTATCATCACCAACTAATGCGCATTGTCCTTGGGATTATCACCAGATTATCACATTACTCATGATTCCCTGATCTCCTCGTCACTTCACTCTATTTCAATGAGTTAACTGAAGACTGAGAGACTAGTTAACTCAGACTAGTTGGCAATTCACTCCTGTAACTGCCTGAGAGACTAGATTAGGTGGCAGTTTACTCCCGTAACTGCTGGTGTGTGTCCAGATCACTCTAGAACACCACTATGGTGCATTATCTTCTCCTCCGGTGTGCATTAGTTGAGTTATACAAAGTAAATCATGTGTAAATTATCATTCATTCATTTGGTTAATGAGAATTATTCCATTATTTCTCTCCTTTTTCTCTTTTCTCATATTTTCTCTGCAAATTGAGTATGTCAGTTGCTAGCTAGATATATTTTGTGCAGGCTCAACACATTTACATTTTCTTCCTTGAACCTCGAATACAATTTAAAATTATTTAGTTGAAGCTGTCAGTTCAGACTTTTTATAGTGTCTCTTTTTTGTTTTTATATGTTATTTTTATTTTAATACTCATATGAGTGGCCTTTCTCTTTAACTGATCTTTGAACACCGTTGGAAACCTTTTTGTTGAGGAAATGTAAGCAAAGGTAGGATATTAAATTTGGGAGTTGAATTTAGTGGTCAATCTTTTCTTGTCTATCTTTATTTGTTTCTTCATATATCTTTATTTGTTTCTTTATATGATTGGATTTTCTCGTTCTTTGAATTCAGTTAAAACTTTTCCTGGTGGAGAACTTTGTTCTATTAAATGCATTGGAAATAAATTGTGTATAATCATGTGCGTATAATCTTGTTTTGTTAGCTAGCTTAAGGGGACGGAAATTATTGTAAAAGTTTATCTTCAAATCATTGATGGACTCTTCGGTATAAAAGTTTTGTGTAGAAGTGCAAGAGGAAACTTATAATTAGGAGGGTAGGGAGGAGGCTTTTGATGCTTCCTAAGTCCCTAGAAATAGATACGACCTTGCAAAAATGGGCCACAAATTAAAAACTTAACATAAATTTCAGAATTGAAGAGTCAATTTCTTATCAAAACTTCAAAACTTCATTGTTGAAGGGTACACTTTTAAACATAACGTTCTTTGAAGGGTAATATATAGACCCAAAACGTCAAAAAAAAAATTGTATGATGGGTAAAAATGAATTCAATTTCCAACCCTGTTTGAAAGGAAAATGGAATAGCGTACTTTAAAAGTTCTAGTAATTTTTTCTAATTATTTTTTCTTGAAATTCGATTATAAATTGTTGAAATTGTAAATTTGAGTTATTGAGTTTGTACAAGTTGAGTGACATAGGTATTTTGCATGGAATTTATGTATTTAAAAATATAATTTAAACAACACAAAAATACTATTTCACCTCTTTCAAATTCTTTATTGGAAGCCTGATGAGAAAATAATAGATACAAACCATAGTTAAAACAATTGTACAACCATATTCCAATTATAATGCCAAAGTCCAACTCTTCCAACTAAAATAGGTTAAAATGATTAGCTTTGAGTCACCATAAATTTCCATGTTCAAGCAAACACTAAGTCCTTTGTCTCCTAAAAAAATCATTTTATCACCTATTTGGAATCCTTATAGATTTTTTGAAAAAATAATATATAGGATTCAACAAAATGAGCACACTAATTGTATAATATGTATTTTTAATTGAGAGCCAAACATATATTTCCTTGTATTTCCTTGTTATATATCTCCTATATTTTTGTCTTCATGTCGTTCTCAAAATAATTTGGATCAAAATATCTTTAGATCTATGTTATTCAGTAATGGAAAAAGGCATGCAAGATAAAAAGTACATGAACAAAAAAAGATGTAAAGAATCAATGTAATCTCATACCCAATAACCAAAGTGAATACAAATACACCTGTGGAAAAGACTTGTGAAGATCGAAATCGTCTGGTGGCCTCTCTGTGGGAGGTTTCTTCTTCTTTTCTGAGTGTGTGGAAATGAGCTATGTTTCTCCTCTTCAATCGATGAAAGTAGTAGTGGTGAAATTCGGCCAAAAGATGAGTGGAAATTATTCATACTTTCATGTGAAAATAAATGGGATCTCTCTATTTTATAGGAAAAATGGTAGTTATCCTTGATAGAGTCAAAATAATCAAATATATTATTTGATCAAATCAATTCTAAACATTATTTTGAATTTTTCATTTTATTTAAATAAAATAAATAGGGAAAAAGTCATAAAATGGGGTTTTGACTTTAATTAAGTGGAAATAACATTAGGAAAAGTGTTTTCCTAAGTTATTTGAGGGAAAATTATCTGAAAGTGGGTGTGGATATGGGATACATGTGCTATGAATGATGTAATCTGGTAAGGCTTAGGATAAGTGAGCAATTTTGTGGTGATAACAATTACAAACTTAATTGAAACTATATCATTGAGAGAGGGATAAATGGAGGGTTGAAAGCTCATCACGAGATTGAAAATAATTGTAAATTAGAAAAAAATTGGCTATGGGATAAGAAAAAGATCCTCTTTGAGACTCTTATCACAATCATTATATTATATGGATGTGAAGTTTGGGGATGCAGTATCTCTTGATAATTTTGGATAAAGATAAAGCATATCCAAAAAAAAATTACAACTTATATAATCTCAAAATTGAAGGCAATACACCCTGTCTTATCCTCCTCGTAGAAGAACATATTTCCCCTATTGAAAGAACATATATGATTAGGTACTTAATGTACAAGAACAATATAAACAACATGGATGACAAGAGGCTCCCCAAAATTGCTTCAGAAGGCTCAATTGAGAATGGCATAATGATGACAAGCCTTGGCTAAATCATTGGGGAATAAAAGAAGAAGTTATTTTGAAGAATATTGATGATATTAAAAATATTGTTAAAGCTAAATTTAAGGAGAATCTATGGTGCCATAAAGAATTAGAGGGTAAAAGAAAATTAATATATTATAAGCAGGTGGTTAACCCTGATCTTGAAGATCAACAATATCTATCTATTTTGACTAGTGTAAAGAAGAGAATCAATATTTCTAAAATAAGAACTAATTCTCATGAGTTTCATAGTGAGAACTGATATTGCTAAAATAAGAACTAAAGCTACATAGTGAAATTGTGTGTTGGAAAATTCCCAAAACACCATAGCATGAAAGAATTTATCACTTTTGTGACACCAAGAAGGTTGAAGATAAAATACACTTTCTCCCACGGATAGCATGAAAGAATTTATCACTTTTGTGACACCAAGAAGGTTGAAGATAAAATACACTTTCTCCCACGGTGCCTTGAGTATACCCAAATTACATCTCAATTTCAATATATATGTTACAATACCGACCTTCCTAGCCTTTTGAGTCCTCAAAACTATAGTGATATTGGAATGTTTTTCCTAATGCTTTTCAAGTATCTAAACAACATTTTAAATAAATACAAATAATGTTTTATCTTTCTTAAGATCCAATAAACCATTTTTAATTACAATGGACGTTTAAAGATCATCATTCATCATCATCATTTAGCCAAAGGTCGATTTATTTCAAAATAAGTTTTTTACCGATGAGGGAATGAAGCCAATCGAACATGTATTAATGGGAGAATGCTTTCTTATCAATGAGTTTAAAAAAAAAAAACATGTGTAATAGTTTGGTAAATTCTTATTCCAAAGAATAAATAGGTTAAAATGAGTATTATTCTAGAGGATGCTCTTTTAATAAAATTATTGGATCATGCATACGTGGATGCTTTTGGCAAGGGTGTCCAATATCTAGCCTTCTACAAGTGGCAGGTTGAATATAGGTTGTTGGATATGACTTGCTTGCCTTTGGCAACATTCAATGGTGTGTAATAGGTTGGATATTTCTCACCTTTGGCAAGCATATTGAACACACTTGTTCAATGGATAGTTGTAAGATGATTTTTATTCTTTCAAGGAATTGTTAATTGTTTGGTTGTAATGTGTTCTATCAAATCAGTTTGGAAATCTATCAAACTTAATTGGCCACTTGGGAATCCATATTGGAGAATCTTGAATGCGAACATGGAAATTGATTACAACTTTAAAGTTATAGATTCTCACTCATTACATTTTCATTCAAACTCGACCCGCCAATTTCGTTCTTTGACCGTTGACTCATCAGACTTAACTTTTCCTTAATTTTCCACAAATTCCAGATGGAAAGAGAATACGTTGGAAGGATATTTTCAATATACTAAAACCCTACATTTGTTTACATTGTAACGTATATTTTTGTTTACGTGTCAAATTTAATTCCCATACATTTCTGCAGCTGCCAAATCTTCTACCGCGGTTTTGCTGCCGTGATTCTTCTATCGTGATTCTTCTGTCGCGATTTTTCTACCACACTTTTCCTGCCGTGATTTTTTTGCCGCACTTTTTCTACCACACTTTTTCTACCATGATTTTTCTACCACACTTTTTCCGCTATGATTTGTTTGCAGTGAATCTTCTCTATCAATAATATCTCCCAAATAACCTTTCACAAATGGATATTCAATACGCTCAAATATCATTCACATAAGAGACCCTTGCTCTCTTATTTATACTTCTCCAAATATCTTCCTCTAGGGTTTATCTTCTAACCAACTTACACAACTTCCTTCTTTTTGGGGCTAACCCACTTCTAACCACTTTTTCCACTTACAACCACTTTATCCACAAATAGTAAACTCTCCGCTTCTAGTTGCAACTAATTTATTTTTAATTGTTTTCTTGTTGCAACCACTTAACCCATGATTAACCACTTTGACTAGTCAACTTTCTTCTATGAGCTTCTAAAACAATTTAACTTCTTTGACCTTCTAGGGGATTGTAGACAACACATGAGAGTTTTCCAACTTCACATGGCCATAACTCTCTAACCGTGAGGAGTTATGTGGCATTCCACATATCAACAAAAATGGCATGATATACATTATCCATATGGAATAGTTTCTATTGCAAATTCATTGAACTTCATTACACTATTCCTCAAAACTTGGGTTCCCTAACCAAACTGTTGGGATACTCAACCACCTAACCATTTGGAATTCACAAAGCATCTTCTCGTGAGAGATTTCACCATAAGGGGACCACTTTGAGAACTTTATCCAAGAGAATCTTCCCGTGAGATATTTCACCATAAAGGGACCACTTTGGAGTTTATCCATTTGGTTCTTCCTATCAACCATGATATGATATCAATGATACAACTCCATTTAATATCAACACAACATTATGAGAACACTTGACATCAATACTTTGACAACAATTACATCAATGACCATATAACCAATAATCAATATATCAATGATACAAACACATTACTATGACAATAATTGACATCAACCCTTTGACGTCAATCCTTTAACATCAATGACAACATAGTACAATAAAAATAATCATATTAAGCATGTAGAAGACACTTATATTATAGATGAACCACCAATTGTGTGCAGACTTTAGATATTCCTCCCAACTATAGATGTTGTTGGTCATAAACTCTCAGCAATACCCCCAAGCTGAGGCTAGAAACTCCACCAGGGAAGTCTTTCTAAGACATACTAAGGTCTAACCAACACAATAACACTCAGGTTAAGGTGCCAACTATTGAAATTAGCCTACAATATCTCATTTCCCACAATTTTTCCCACCCAAGGAAGTGTGCTCCTTCTCTGCTCAATAGTCCTTAGGCTGCCCCACTCCGCTTCTAGGGATTCAACAATAGATCAGAAAGAAAGTTTTAGAGACCTATAGATAATTCCTAGAAACCACAGAACAATTCCCATTAGTTATCTCACCCAGAGAGAATCCACACGGGTCTAACAAACCACTTATTCAAAGTACATACATACATGTCAACCTGCTTCTTTCACTCAACACTCCAAGGAATCACCGGTTACAAACAACTGCAAAAAATCCCCATTACAGGTACAATTATGGATGGCAAGGAGGTACTGAAGGCCATAGTCAAAAGTGAAAATCATGAATGAATGATGGTTGAATGTACTAAGATCATTACCTTTTGTATGCATGTTCCCAACTTGACACTTGTCATGTTGGGAAAATAGTGATATGTTCCTTCCACTTAGGAATTCAAGATAGATATGAATATATCCCATAAATTATACTTTAAGAAATATTAATATAATATTTCTTTGGCTTAAACCCCCATGTCTTATCCCCTCCTCCTAGAATCTTATCCCCCTTTCCCTCTAATGGATTTTTATCCCCCCATACTCTTTTGTTTGGTTGGTATGCAACAATGATGTATTTTTATTAATATTTGTGTGTGATCACATATTACAATGACAGAGTCATTAACCTTTTAGTGTTCAGGCTCCCCAACCTAATAACCACACGAGCACTCTAGTCGCTTGAATCCTCTAGGAATGAAATGACAACCTCACGAGGATATGAATCCTCTTGCATTTTTAGAGAGGTGGTACTCCTATTTGGCTTATGGTTTTTTATTTGTAGTTTCAAATCGAGATTAATATAGGGACATACCACATGATATAGTCCAATATTGTATTTCTCAAGGAAGATTAAAATGCTGAAAAGTAAAAATATATTTATAAAAGAGAATTCTTGAGAAGTGGACCAAGAATCTCAAACATCATACACTGAAAAAAATAAATTTATCCTCACATCCATCATAGCATAAATAAAGATTATGATCACATTCAAAATAAAAGAAGATGGTTCATTCGCAAGAGAGGAATTTTAAAGAGTAATACTTATAGAGATCAAAAGAAGATTGTGATAGATCAATTTCATATACTTTATACTCAAAACTCAGAGTTATAAAATACAACCAAAACTGATCCTGAATTAGTTCTTTGGGATTTCTCAAAAATAATAATGTCTATTATAGTGCAATGAAATAAAGGCGTTTTCCAATGGACTAGGATTGGGGCTCCCGCGGAATATAAAGAAAACATGTACAAGAAAGTACAAAGTAGAAATAGGAATATGGGAAGATCTCGAACAATAGGATATGGTAAGAAGACAAAGAAGAAGTTTATCAGGATCCAGTTATACTTTTCTAGTTAAATAATAAGAATAACTGGATAAAAACTGATAAATGAAGAAGTATGTGATCAACATGGACTTACTATGATGGAATATCCCCCCCATCATTTTCTTGTTGTTGTTTCTTGTGTACCCTTGCTTGTTGCAGTTAAATTTCCAGTTGTAACTGCATTTTCTAGTATTTCATAAATCTTGGAAATTGAGTTGCTTAACCATTCTTGAATATAATTCCTTAATTGGGCAATGATCACTTATTATTTTACTTTAATATTAAACGACTCATTTTCGATTCCTCTATGATAAATAGATAAATTTTTCAAAGTATTATAAATATCTTCATTTCTATTGGTATTTTCAACAAGCTAGCTGTCAATATCATCACGTGTGAACTCAAGCATACTATCAAAATTTTCAATTGATTCCTTTTTTAATTCTTCAATTTTCTCTTCAAATTGATGTTGAGTCATGAGCATTGAATTTGAGATAAAATTAGGATCTGAGACTTCAATATTGGTACCAACGATATCTAAATTGAGAATTGTTGAGTATTCTTTTGTCTTCCTTTTTGAAAAATCAATCAATTGAGTTGAAAATCCCTTCAATACATTGATTCTTCCAATCTAGCATGCCTTTAATTTCTTAATGCAGATCGGGGAAGGTACATCTTCTTTCTTTCTCATCTACTTCGTCATTTCCGAAACCTTTACTACAAACATCACAACCCCATCTATATAAAAGCCTTCATAATTTTTCATATATGTATTCAAATATTATCTGGTGTTCTAAATTTTGAGGCCTATGGAGGAAAAGCATTTTGCTAAATCCCATAAATCTAAAATAAAATACATTATTTTCTTAATGTTCTCCTCGAAAAAATGTTGAGTGGCAATAATCAAGATTGAAATTCCCTTTACTCTAGCACTTGACTCTAGGGTTTCTTGAAAAAATTTCTCGGGCCGAATCATGGTAACGGGGGAAGCAAGAATAGGTGGAGGCGTGAGAGTTGCTTCTAGTTTGTTAATTTTTTCTTTCAACCGAGCATTTTCTTCATACATATTGGCAATTGAAAAGTCCAATGCATCCCCTGCAACTTTGTGAATGGAAGACAATATAGAAGGAAACATGTTCAGTGTATCAATGATAGACCACAAATTTCTACTTTTACTCTTGGTGGTTCTTTCAAAGACCAATTTCTTAGAATCTTTGTCAAACGAGGAATTTTGTATATCAAAAACATATTCATAAGAAAATATCACATCCTGGGCCATAAGTGTATAAATATTTTGTTGTTGGGAACATGCTTATTTTGAGGAAAGACCATATTTTTGGAAGGGAAGGCCTAATTTTGGAGAAGAACAACTGGGAGGAAAAGCATCACGCGTGAGGAAAAGAAGAATGTGTGAAGAAGAGCAGCATGCAAGGTGTGCAGGCATGAAAACCTAACCATGTTAGGGTTAGGGTTTTGGTAGAGATTGTAATTGATAATAAGATTGTAATATAGTATAAATAGAACCTAGGAGGTCTAGGTAAGGGTTTGGTTATGTTCGAATACTAGTTCGACGATGGTTCTAGTTTTGGTGGTTTGATGATTGCAGTTGAGATATAGTCGTAAAAGTTTTTGAGTTGTAGAAGAGTCAAGTAGCTAGATATTGAGGGCTAGATCACAGGCTGAGGATCCTGGTGTGATCTAGTTCACCTCACAAAGGTTCCTTAACCTCACAATACTTGTATCATTGGAGATGTAGTGCGTAGAGTGCCATATTTTGCAGCAAACCTAATAAAAGAGTAGAGAAGAAAAATATTTGTGGACGTAGCCCAGGGCGAGGGTGTGGGGATGAACCAAGGTAAGCCATGTGTTATATGTGATGTTTCTTACATGTTTACTTTCTATTAATGGTTACCTAATGAATGAATGGTTAAGATGGATATAGTAGAAACAATGCATGGGATTAAAAGCTAAATGGATCCTAGGAATAATAGAATGAATAATCGGGATATTTCATGAGGAATATCAAATACAATCCTAGATCCCCACTCATTCCTAGACTGCAAGCACTTGAGCATTGCAGTCACCCATAAAGTTATCTTGGGTGAGACTGCGCAGTGCACTCTGTGCATTGTGTTGCCTTCTGGTTTATTAGGAGGGATGATAGTTTTAGAGGGTTTTGTAGGAACCCTGATTAGATATGAACCCGGGTCAGACCAAGAAGTGAAGGAGAGAAAAAACCCAACAAATGGTTCTTTTGTCGGATGGAACTGCATGATATTGAGTGGACGATATCTATGGAAGAAGCACATGGAGAATCAAGGTATAAAATAGAATGTTCAGGCCATGGAATCCAACGAAGGAGGAGATCGAATGATGGTTGAAAACAAAGGAACTTGAGTTTGTGTAGAAGGATAACAGAAACCCTAAGTTAACACAACACAAATACATGGACAAATACATGTTTAGCGACTTCCAGGAGGTATTTTTATGTGATTTCCCGCATTTTTTGCAGCAGTGGCTATTAAGGTTAAAAGACAACCACCCAAGAAATTGAGTCATACAGCTGGAGTGGAATACTGTGGATATCACACAGTTACAACAAGTTAGCAACAAATTTATGCGCGCAATAGATTTCTGGTTAGACAATGTTGTTGCAGGGTTTATCACCAAATTTGCAATAGATACCGTGAAGTCTTACAGCGTAGCAAAACAAGATTTTCTAAAGGACATAGAGGTAGGTATATCATGTCGTTGTTTACTTCAATCAATATTTTAATGTATAACAACAGTGTGATGACCATGGAATCAAACAACTAAAACTTCCCTGTGTGCATAGGGGAGGGGGGGAAGCACTAACAAGAGGTGGAGAAATGGAGGAAGAAATAGATAAGGGACAGAAGGAGGCTATGGATCCAATCATGATGGAGGAATACTAGATAGAGAATATAATGGAAACAACTGGAAAGACGCATAGTGGAGCACCATACCAATATAAGATGAATAATAAGAAGAGAGCCATATCTGATAGAGAGGGCTTGGAAATAGATGAAGAAGAGGTAGAGGATCTCTGGGATATGGATCAAATTGGGGAAATCATGTACACAACATATGAAAGGAAGAAATGAGGTCCAAGGGTAGGAACATAAGGAAACACTCTAATCCAGATCAACATTAGTGTGGAACCTATAACCCCATGTGTGACTTGTACACCAGAAAGAACACCACCATTTAGACAACCAAATTTTAGTGGAAGAAATATAGTAGGAAACACATCTAAACAAGGAGCAACAACTAGAGGAGCCAGTTCAGGAGCCAATAGTAAAATATCTACACCGCGAAAAGGTATTAGTTCAACATAGTTCAAAATGGAAGGACATGATCCCACAATGATCCAAAATGGATCCAGGAAGGCCTAAATTTAAAAGTTCTCTGAATCAAACAAAAACAACGCCATCTCGTAGGGCTCGTCATGCCAATTCCAACAATATGTTTTTTTTCGAAAATGGACACCGTATGGCGAATTTATCACGATCTGAACTTTTTACCAAATAGGAAAAAATAAGTCAAAGTCAAACAATAACATTCTTTACTACTGGCGTCAACAGTATGTCAGCATGACGTGGAAGTTGACGTAGTAGCACTAGAGGCTAACACGTGTCAATATTTTTTGGTGTTTTTGGATGTTGATTTGGCAGGTGACTGGGTTGTACGGATGTTGACGTGGTAGTCCATATAGTGACATGGAAAGCTCAGGTCATGACATGTGGCAGGGTACAGATGACATGTGCTAGGGTATGGGTGATAGGTGACAGTGACATGGAAAGCTCTAGGCATGAAATGTGGAAGGTGTGCTAACTATGCAGGCTAACTGGCAAGGTGGCTATGTTGTTGACTGTGCACTGATTATGTGTATAGTGGCGAATCACAGGGTGACACGTGATCTAAGAACAGGACACCACATGGCACCCCGGATAAGGCCAAAGAGGACTAGTCAAAAATTTGTTTCCACCTCCGATGGAATCGAACCTGTGACCTATCCTTCGACCAACGACTTCACCAAACGTGCTAGCCACCCGAGGCTACTATGTTGCTTGTTATAAAATATGGCATTTAAAAATTTTAAAGTGATATGGCGCAGACTTTGGGGGATAAACCTGGTCGGCGGGGGCTAGCCCACTGACCAGGGCGGTATGTTAGCATTCCATGTGACCAGTGTCGAAGTCCAAGGGTCGAGGATCTGGGGTATAACACCTAGCACTTAGACATATGGAAACAACCCATACAACCAGGAGCCCAGAGCATAGGGGTGCATGCCAAATTTTTCCCAAAGTGGGTTTTGGAATTTATTATTGGATATATTTAGTTAATTAGCCCGATTTTTGGAGGATTTTACCCAAAAATGAGGATCCGGAGCCCTTTTTGAGGTCATATCTTGGGAGGAGGTTGGGATAGGATCCCCAAATCAAAATATATATAAAGAAGATGTTTTTTATAGTCCAAGGAGGTTCGGAATAACAAAAATGATGAAGTGTTTATGAATCTTAAGCCATTTTTATGCAGGGAAGCCATTGAGGAAGCAAAGTTTGCAGGCTATTTCTAGGAGCTATGCTCAACATTTTTCAGTGTCATTAGTTGTGTTGGATTCTTGAGGTCACACAAAACAAAGACAAACTATTTTTTAATCCAATTGATGTACCTTTTATGTATTTTTGAATCATTGAATATTAATAAGAAAGCCTCCCCCACTGAGACAAAGGCCCGAAGGTGTAGGCAACCTTGCCGAACTCCGTTATCAATATTTGGCATTATGTTTTTTTTTTCTTAGTGATTATTTTTTGTTTTGCATTCTTTATGATGGATGCAAAATTCTTTCATTAAATATTCTTTTCTCTTGAAATTCTAAAGGGTAAATCAACTTATGCATAAAGTTAACCATAGTCTTTAAAATATAATTTTTGGATCAAGTGGTATCAGAGCAGGTTGACATTTGTTTGTTTGAGTATGCATGATTACCAGGGAAAATCTAAGTCATGGTGAAGGAGATATTGTAGAAGGAGATCCTGAAATTGGATCAAGAAAGAGGACATCTCAAAGTGAGAAGATGGCATCAGAAGAAGGACTTTCTCAGAACAAAAGAGAGTTTCAAAAACCTTTCTTTGCCATGTCGGAAATGGTAAAAGTATTGTGTGATGATTACTTGGAATGAAAGAGACTGGTTCAAGGGGAATCTTCAAAGAAAGCCAAAAGTGAAGAAGGAGAGGACCCTCCAAAGTCTCCTCCTTCACCTCCTTCATCTCCATCATCTTTTTCTTCTTCTTCAAGTACAAGTTCAAATATTACTTCTTCAAGAAAACATTCTCATAAAGATAAGCCTCATATTACATTACTTAAACTTGATGTAAAAAAAAATTCGCCTATATATGATGGCGGAGTTAATGCTTAGAAACTTGATAACTCGATTAGATGGATAGAGGTATATTGTAATGTGCAGAAAATCAAATATGAGGCAACCAAAATCAGATTGGCATCGCTTCGTCTTGAAGGCACAACTCTCATCTGGTGGCAAAGTAAGATGCAACATGGAACTCAACAAGTTAGTAATATTTTTCCATCATGGCATGATTTTATTTATGCACTTAGAAAGCAGTTCTATCCATTGGGATATAAGGAAAAGGCTTTAATTGAATGGCAAAGTCTTAAGTTAAGAAAACGACAATCGATGCAGGAATATACAAATGAATTTCATAAGATGGATTTGATGTTAGATGTTCCATTAACTACACAGGAAAATATTATGAATTATATAGGAGGTATTCGTAATATTGTATTTATGTTTGGACCTAATAATCTTGATGAGTTTTATGTTCAAACAACATATATTGAAATAGGAAAAATTGGAGTTAGTGTATCAAGGGAATCATCTTCAAAGAAGGAAATAAAAGGAAAAGGGAATGGGAAGAAAGAAAAATCAGGGATAGTGAAGGAAGAGAAGCTCTCTTGCAAGCATTGCAAGAAAGATGGGCACGATGATGAACATTACTGGAAATTGCACCCAGAGAAGAAACCGAAGTGGTTCAAAGAGAGGAAAGGGAGGCAAAAAGTTGCAATGACAACACGACCAATAGACTTGGGATTAGATTCAGTTGATGAGTCTAAGATTACAACAGTTGGTTTGATAGGTAAAATTGGTGATGGTTTTGATTCAAGAAGTAAATTGTTTCATATAAGGGTCATAATGAAACATACTAAGATCGATACATTGATAGATAGTGGATATCAATCTAACTTAATTTTAGAAGAAGTGGTTAAGAAATTGGGATTAAACATTAAGATGCATCACAAACCCTATTCACTAAATTGGATAAGCAAAGATCAGAAATTTACTATAACAAAGAAATTTATCATAAAGTTTGCAATTACATCTAAGTATGTGGATGAATTAATATCTGATGTGGTGCCGCTAGAAACATGTGGAATAGTCTTAGGCAACCCTTATTTATATAGTCACAAAGCAATCTTCTACAGGGAAAAAAATCAATATCACTTATTTAATAAAGGAAATGAATATGCTGTACATGCTCATCATATTAAAGAAAATCAAACACTACTAAGGATGGAACAATTCAGAAAGGTAGCATATGCAAGAAACATACCTATAATTGTGCCAAGTAAAGAAGTTGATATTAAGCATGAACATGAGATGGTTGTAGGATGTGAGCTCAATCATAATTTTCTTCAAGATAAGTTAATGTCATGCAAGCCCATCAAACATATTGGTTACTTTTTAGTCATATTGTTGGTATTATAATTGCTAATGTTTTCTACATGGATGGCAATGGATTCAGTAAGATGTCAACAAGTTCAAATGGATAACAATATGGTTTCAGTTGTCATGTTTATTATTCAATTGATTATGATGCGACAAGTGCACATGATAGATTTTAAATACAAAGGACAAGTCGGGAGGCCTATCCCGCACTTGATGTCTGGTTAATATCCTTTTGGAGGACCAAAAGGTCTTAGTGGGGAGGAATGATCCAAAATGGATCCAGGAAGGCCTAAATTTCAAATTTCTTGGAATTGGACGAAACCAACACCATCATGTAGGGCTCGTTGTTCTGATTCCGACGTTATGTTGTTTTTCGAAAATGGACATTGTATGGCGAAGTTATCACGATCTAAACTTTTTCCCAAACATGTGAAAAAAAGTCAAAGTCAAGCAATCAATAGTCCGTATTGTTGACGTCAATAGTATGTCAGCATGAAATGGTAGATGATGCCAGCATGATGTCATGATGACATCTGGATGATGACGTGGTAACACTAGAGGTTGACATGTGTAAGGCATTTTTGGATTTTTCGGATGTTGATGTGGCAGGTGACTGGGTTGTACGGACATTGATGTGGAAGTTCATATAGTGGCGTGGCAGGATCAGGTAGTGATACGTGGTAGGGTACATATTACATGTGACAGGGTACGGGTGACAGGTGGCAATGATGTGGCAAGCTTCGGGTGTTACATGTGGTAGACATGATGAATCTACAGGCTGACTGGCAAGGTGACTGTGTCGCTGACTGTGTGTACAGTGGTGAATCATAGGGTGACAATTTGGTCAATCACAGGGAACCACATGGCACCCCGGATAAGGCCAAAGAGGCCTAGTCAAAAATTTGTTTCCACCTCTGGTGGAATCGAACCTGTGACCTATCCTCTAACCAACGACTTCACCAAACGTGTTAGCCACCTGGGGCTACTATGTTGCTTGTTATAACATATGGAATTTAAAAATTTTAAAGTGATATGGTGTGGATTTTTGGGGATAATCCTAGTTGGCATGGGCTATCTCGTCGACCATGGCGGTATGTTAGTGTTCCATGTGACCAACGCTGAAGCCTAAGGGCTGAGGATCCGGGGTATAACACCTAACACTCGGCCATATGGTAACAACCCATATGACCAAGAGCCAAAAATATAGGGCCATGCACTAGAGTTTTCCCAAAGTGGGTTTTGGACTTTATTATTGGATTGTTTTAGTTAATTAGCCAAGTTTTGGAGGATTTTGCCCAAAAATGAGGATCTGGAGCCCTTTTTGAGGCTAGATCTTGGGAGGAAGTTGGGATAGGATCCCAAAATCAAAATATATATAAACCAAAGTTTTTTGACAGTCCAAGGAGGTTCATAAAAACAAAATTGATGAAGGATTTATGAAGCTTAAGCCATTTTTATGCAAGGAAGCCAATGAGGAAGCGAACTTTGGAGGCCATTTCCGAGAGATACGCCCAGCCTTTTTCAATGTCGTAAGTTGTGTTGGATTCTTGAGGTAGAGAAGAATACATACATACCAATTTGTAATGCAACTGATGTACTTCTGATGTGTTTTTTAAGCATGGAAGATTAATAATAAAGCCTCCCCCATGGAGACAAAGGCCCGAAGACGTAGGCAACCTTGTTGAACTCCGTTATAAATATTTGGCATTATGGTTTGTTGTTCTTAGTGCTTATTTTTTGTTCTGTATTATTTATGATGGCTACAATATTCTTTCATTAAATCTTCTTCTTCTCTTCAAGTTCTAAATGATAAATCAACTCATGCATAAACTTAGAAATAGTATTTAAAAGATCATTTTCGGATCACACGATGAGGTTACCATAATTTTGGGGAAAGGAATCAGAGGACCCTGGAAATAACTTATTCATTTGCGAGAATATCTGGGGAGCAAAGAAGATCACATATGAGGATACAAAACTTGTGTAGATATCTATCACGCTAAGAGACCGTGCACTGGATTGGTACATGTGCCTAGATGTAAATATTCCACCAGGAGGAATAAGGACTATTGAAGATGTGAAGAAACCAGTTATAAATGAATTTCATCAGCCTAGCTCAAAAGATTAGTACATGAATGAAATGTTTGAAATCAGGAAAAAATGGGTGAGTTTGTTTGGGAGATTGATAAATGTTTAAGTGTCTCAAAGGTAAGTTGAAATATGCCATGAATGGCATGCAACATAAGCACTTATTTGTGAAATAATTGTTACCACATTTGAAATACCCATTAAGACAACAAAATTTCCAAACTCAGGAAGAGGCTCTACAGGAATCCTCACAATTGGAAGAGAACCAATATTAGAAGACATATTCAACAATAGAGGAGCCGAAGGAGGATCTGAAGAACCTAACATTTCATCTTAACCAGAATAAGGGCGAGGAGAAAAGAGAAGTTATATGTTGTACCACATGCAGGACATAAGTACACCATAAGAATGAATGTCCAACTTTCGTGCAGTACATGGAAGTATGAGTAACAAACCCTTTTCCAAGAAGAGGACCATGGTGCAATATTTTTAAAACACATGGGAATGATCCATATCATTGTCCAACGATGTAGAAGTACCAAAAAGTACCCAAAATTTCATACTGCAATTTTTGCAAATTAGTGGGTCATGATGGTAAAGATTGTAGGACAATGGAGTTGATGAGAGAAAGAAATTCAGATACTTATAGGGTGAAAGTAGAAATGATGATATGGAAAGATGAACCTCAATTTAACTAGGTACCACCTCCATACAACAATGTGCAACAAAAGTATAATAATGTGCATCCACAATACAACAATGCGCAACCACAATATAACCCCATGCAATACAATCAGGTACCTCAGTACAACACACCATAGGGAGATCGGACTGGATACAAAGGTGGAGGATGAGGTAGAGGAGGATTTGTAAGAGTCATAGGCCCAATATTGTGCCACAACTTCCAACAACCAGAAAATTATGAAATGGAATGTCCACTTCCACCAGTGACATGTATGTATTGTCGCACAACAAACCATGACACAAAAGACTTTCCAACACTTTTGGGAAAGATCCAAGAAAAGAGGAACCAAAACAGCCAAAATGTATAGTGGATCTCTGTAGAAGCCATGGATGATGGAAGGAACATCAATATAGTCATGCGAGGAGGAGCTAAGACAATACCCAATGCAACACCAATGGGTGAAGAAGAATATTGAATTACGGACGCAGTTTGATGCGTGGAAAGAAAATGAGACATTCAAGGAGGCGAGACATGAGTTTCTCAAGAAACATACTGCATCTACGTCAACTGCGCAGAAAAATCATAACTCTCCTATGTACGAGATTCCTTCCTCAATGGACCACACCAGTGAAGCACAACCGTTAGAGAAAGTAAGTACCATAAATAATTTTCTGCAATCTTGTGTTAAGCTACTGAATGATCGATCATCTGTTAAGGTTTTTCAAAATACGTTAGAAATAATTAACACAGAGGGAAAAGGGAAGTTAGAGCATAAAACAGTCAATCATCTCCATACAAGGAGAAGGACAAGCAGGGAATTCATATTGAATGCCAACATTGGATATTTTAATATGGGTGATATCATACTAGATTTGGGCTTTGAAGTAAATGTTTTACCTAAGAAGACATGGTAATGTATGGGATAACCCACACTATGTTATTCACCTATCCAACTGAAATTATAAAACCAACACAAAGTGCTACCAATTGAAAGGCTTAAAGGCATGATAGTATATTTGGATGGAGTGCACACTATGGAATATTTTGAAGTAATAGAGATAGTAGATGGCGCAACACCGTCTGCAACATTTCTTGGATTGGATTAGGCATTTGATAACCAGTCCATAATCAATTTGAATACAAGTAAAATGATGTTTTAATTGGGTGAATACAGATTCATTGCACCGTTAGACCCTTGAGAAGGAGAAAGGTTTGTAGAACCCACTTATTTAGATATAGAGGAAATAAACAAGCTGTACAAAACCACCACGTGAGAAGAAGATTATGTTAACAAACTGAATATGGGGTACTCAGTTGTAGAAGCATCACATCACGTGCTTCTGACTCATAGATAGGTTTGGAGAATTGGCAACAGAGACTACATGAAGTTTCCACAAGAAGGTGCGCAATGATAGACTGCGCAATAAGATGGTATGGTACAGAGGTAAGAGAACCTCCCCGTTTTCATGGGGTAAATGACATAGAGGAATTTCTGACAAAATATGAAGCGGAAGTATTAGAAAATCAGAGGATCTTATCCCTAGATATTTCACTTAAGGCCACACCTACAATATGGTGGGTGTACACAAAGAAACAATTTAGGATGGGTACCAATGTAAATGACTACTACGCATTAGATTCAGTGTAAAACAGGGGAGCAATAAGATGTAGAGGTATGATGGGAAAGGAACACCAACAGAACATTTGGAGAAGTGAATAACACAATGGAGGATGACACCACCAGAAGAATGACCTCATCACTTCATCCATACATTGGAAGGAATCCCAGAGAACTGGTATGTAGACCAAGATATGCGCAGAGGTACTACAGAATGGACAACATTACAACATAACTTTGTAGTAACTTTCTCATTTGAACATGAGAATCCCAACATTGACTCAAAACTAAAGCAAATAAAAGGTGTGATATTTATTAATGAACTAGAGGTTCAAATCATAACAGTGTATCAACAACAAAACAAACAAATAGTCAAAGAGTTACTGTCAATATCCTACCATGTTGAAGAGGAAGCATCAGATGAAGATGACACGCGCAATATTCAGATTACAGAAATTGAAGGAGAAAGAGAGGTGGAAGGTCCATCTCTAGAATCAGAAGTATTTTCTACACCAATCAAGGTGAAGAAATTCAACATTAGGACAACTGAAAATCCTAAAATGGCAAGTATTGAATATTATTGGGATGAGAAAACAATAGAAAGAATAACAAAGTTACTTCATGAATACAGTGACTTGTTCCCAACAACCTTTAGAAATATGAAATGCATAGTAGGAGAGCTAGGAGAGATGAAGATACCTCTAAAACTCGAGGCAAGACCTATCAGACAAATACCTTACATAATGAATCTAGTGTATAAGCAGAAAGTGAAGGCATAAATTGACAGAATGTTCGAAGCTGGTATCATAGAACCAGTAGAGGAATCATAATGGATAAGTCCTATGGTAGTCCAAGAAAATAAACAAGGGGGAATAAGGATCTGTGTAGATTTGAGAAAAATGAATGATTCTTTCTTACATGACCCTTTTCCTACCCCTTTCACATATGAGGTCTTAGAGAATGTGGAATTTCAGGAAGCATATTCATTTACATATGGATTCTCAGGGTACCATCATATCAAAATAGCTCCATAAGACAGGTATAAGACTACTTTTTCTACAAAATGGGGATGATACCAATACACAGTCATTCCACTTGGATTGAAGAATGCACTAGCCATATTTTCAAGAGTAGTCATAGCTACTTTTAAGGAATTCATACATCAGTTTCTAGAAGTATACATGGATAACTAGACTGTATATAGTGTTGGAACATTATCCTTTTTTTTTTTAAACTTAAGACTAAAGGGAACATTCTTCTATCTAAAAAGTTTATTATGGAGTCGCCTTTCTATCAACAAATCAATMTTAAATGAAATCTTATTTTGAGTTTTCGGGAGTCGRCAGTTCGTAAAATACAATGATTCAATGTCAAATGCCTCCTCAAKTCATCGGTTCCTGAATTCACAAAAGTGTTAAAAGCTAGTGCCACATTTATTAAAGAATTTAAAAAGGGTTTAATAAATCCCATCATGATTTCGCTATTCGGTATTCTCACATTTTGTAAACTTCGAGTTTGCGATATCCAAAACCCCAAAATATTACAGTCTAATCATGCTTAATTAGGAGCTAAAAAGTGATTGACAGTTAATAAATCCCATCGCGATTTCGCGATTCGGGATTTCTCGCGTCAAATGTTATCAAATTCCTCATACTCCAGTCCACGAAAAGTAAAGGTTAACCTCTAATCACAATTAATTAAAGGGTTAAAACAAGCAGTTAGCACCTAAATAAACTCCATCGTGATTTCGCGATTCAGGGTTTCTGGTGTTATACCTCCTGGGGACACGATGTTCGAAACTCCGAAACATGAAAACCCGAAGGAATTAAGCACTTAAACACAGATCAACTTAACTTTAAAGTGGGATTAATGATAATTAATAGCTTTTCGCGTTTCGCTATTCACGAGTTTTCAATGACATTCCTTTCGAACTCCCAGTTTTGAATCACTGATATGTGGCAGTCTCTATAACAGATTAATGAAGATATTTTGAACATAGGGTGTGTATTTGTAGGTGTACCATCTCCATTAAATAATTTAATTCTTATCGCTTGCATCAGTACGATAGATTTAAGACAAATTAAAGGTAAATAAAGGTATTTTATTTCGAATTTCATTCCTACTTTCAGACTAGGAGAGAAATTATATTTAGAAGAGTTCACACATTTCTTCTCCACAATAGGTTTTCATTTAGCGCAGACACCATGGAACCCAGAAAAGCGCCTAAGAAGAGTGAAGAAGCAGGTGGAATCTCAAATCCAGATGGAGATGTGGTATCAGACACTACGCCACATGCTATGGATTCAATAAAATCTTGGAGGCATATTTTTGAGAGTTTGTACTATGAGATTAGGAATTGCCCCAATGATTTTGGGAATGGAAAGACCACAAATAAAATCAGAGACATAGCTGAGTCTAAGCACAAAATAGCCACACGGTTGAGACTCATGCCGCATAATGACATGGTAAGCTTGGCTTTAGAGAAAATCGATGTTCCGACAAGGAGCATTCAAAACAGTCAAGGGGTCATCGTCAACTCATTCAAACCTGAGAACATCCAAGTAATGTATAAACTACCCCCTTAATTCTAAATACATTTATAATGCCAAATTCATAGAAGAATTTCAAAGAAAGGAGTGCACAAAATTCGATCAAACATATCCAAATATAATTAAAGACTAGTGGGGAATTCCAGCAAGGTTTAAAGCTAATACCCATGGCAGTTATGCAACAACTTCGTTAAGCTAATACATGGTTTATATAGCCTTGATGCTATGTAGACTTTTCGGGAGGAATATCCCTACCCATTTTCTGGCAGAATGGGTTCCACTTATACACAAAGTAGTCGAGGGTTACAGTTTTAATTGGGGCAAAATTTTATCTGACAATCTAGCTAGTGAGGTTGCAGAGTACCAAACAGCTAAGTCGAAAGGTCAACTTACATCTTTTTACATGTATGCCTATATTATGGATGTGGTTTGTTACATGAATCCATTCCCTTTGATGAGCTAGAGCTGGAACCTAGCCTGTGAGGAGCCCATTCATATTTATCATTCCAATATATGGGAGGAAAATGCTAAAGATTTCTTTTATGAAATCTGCCACTACGTAGTGATACCTCTGCACCAAATTTTCTATGGCTATGCACCCCCTCGTATTTCAGAGCAAATCATGGGAAATCTCAGGGCAATTGCAGATTGGTTTATTGAAGAGGGTGTTTCCTATGTCAGGGTTTTTGGGTGCTCGATTCCTCCTCACGTACTTATGAAGTTCCTTCCCGACAAACTGGTGTGCAGGGAGGTGGCCTACAAAATAGTAACTAGTGGCATTGGCATAGAATTGAAGGCGGCTCAGAAGAAGTTCTGGATGGTTTTTCCTGTACTGATTGGGAAGTATTCATTACTTAACTTGGGTCATGCCAAGGTAGAATTTGTGGCACTGGATGACATAAAATTAGTAGACCTTGAACTCAGAAAACATGACCCTTATCAAGTTGTAGGAAATCACCTTACTCAGTGCAACATGAAAATGTACGAACATGAGGTTTCTCCCTGCGATGACATGTTCAAGGGAGCCATGACCTATGAAGAAGTATTAGACAGAGTTCAAGCATTATCACCTGACCTACATACCAACTTTATGACTTTCCATAAGCATAGGCAAATTGGTTTGTCGAAGATACTACAGGGAGAATCAACAACCCCTCCCCCAACTCAAGAAAATACTCCCCCAAGTTTTGGATCAGAGGCTCATGATAAAGACACTGCAGAAGAAAACCCAAAGAAGACTGAAGCATCTTCACAGAAGGCAGAAACCTCACAATCAAGGAATTCAGGGTCTAAAACAAGTTCTAAATCTGAGACTCCTTCAAATTTGAATCAAACGATTCCACCTTCATCATCGACTATCCCTGTTGATATTCCCAAAATAACAGGAGAAAATCAATCTTCAGAATTAACTAGCCCTATTGCATCATTAAATCCTATACAATCAACTTTTGGAAACCCCCTTCTGCAAGTCATATATGCAAGTGTCCTTACTCCTATATCTAGAGAAGAGATACCCTCCTCTGATTAATTTTTCAGTAGGAAGCGGAAGGCAGTATTAAAATAGGAAATGCATCTAAAAGAAGGCATATTGGTGACGAAACACAGAGTGCTCATATATGCTAAAAACCTAGAGGAGGAAGACTTCGCCACAGAAGTAGCAGGCTCTATGGGAGCCTTGGCAACTGCCAATTTATTTTCAGTTGACTCTCTGAAAACAAGGTTGAAGCAGAAAAATAAAATGATAGCTCAGTTGCAGGACCAAATAAGGCACACAGAGAATAATATTCGAGAGGAGGTAAATCAAAGGGTTGAACATGCCCGAACTTTGTACAAAGAGAAAATGCAATCGTTGAAGTCTAGTTTGGATGAAGCAAACAAGAAGATGCAAGTGAGTCAGGTACATGTTATTCGACAGGAAGAGTTAGTGAGACAGCTACATGCTGAGTTGAATTCTATTGAAGGACAAGTCGTGAATATAACATTATTTCAAGCCCAAGTACTAGAGGTGCATGAGAAACTACAAGAAGAACAACATGACATGCTTTCCAAAATATAAATTTTCCAAAATTACTTCTTGGAAATAAGCCACTCACTAGATAATATTGTTTTGAAGGAAAAAGAGGCCACAACAACTCATGCTACTTTTCAAAAGGCAGTGGTGTTTTCGGCCATGGAGGAAGTACCATCAACCCCTAAGTTGACTATAGATGAACAGATCAGGGGATACATCATGTTAAAGACATGGGATACAAATATTGTTGAAAGCAGGAAAATGGAAAGAGAAGTTAAGAGAGAATGTGAAGAATTATTTCATCAGCTAGACACAAAAACAGTGGCATTGGTAAAGGCGATTGTCCTGGGATATTAGGACATCTAAATGTTGTAAGGCATCAACTGCATATCAAGGAGAGTTGGAATGAATTCCAACTCGATATTTCACAATTGAAATAGCTCGACATCTCCCAAATAGATAAGTGGTTAATAAAGCCGAATCTACAGTTGCAGTCGACAAGGTTTGGCAAGGGAAAGATCAAAGACGAGCTACCCCAAATTCAGAGAAATTTATATGTGTTTGAAGAAACTAATACATCAGAGACTTCCATAATTTTGATGCAGTTTGTGGACAGGTGCATAGTGTGTTCAGGACCAAGCAAAGGAAGCGCTTCAAAGAAATGATGAAATAACGCATGTATGCTAATTTTTTTCCAATTGTTATAAAAGAAAAAGTAACCGAGCAAAAAGGTTCAAATTATATATCCTGTAACCATTAGCACGAAGGAGATTAGGAGACTACCAATCGTCTAGGGTTGATGTTTTTCTTATATAAATACAATTTTGAAAGTGATACCAATGGCTTTGTTTTGGCCGATTGTAGCAGAAAAGTTCTTCATTTTTGCCAAAATTAATACAAATGCAAGTCAGAGATTCCAGACCCCGTCAAGTTTGAGTTATGTGCTCCTCTGTTATTTCATATTTAACTTCATTTCCCATGTATCTTTGATGAATGCATAGCTACAATTTAGTACAACTTCTACTGTGGTGATTGAATTTTTTAATGATTTGATCATTTACAGTTTTTCCTCTGTATCGGCTATCAACACTTACAAGACCTGTGAATGACTTAGACTATTATATATGATGCTTCATTAAAGTTTTTCCTTATCTTTTTTCTTCCTCTGTCATAGTGTGATATTATTCCTTGATCAAAGCCTCACATTGTTCCACAGCTTTATGTTTTCTTTCATTCCATGCATGGTTTTCAGTTTAACTCAGATACGGGAAAGGGCCTTTGATTTTTCTACACTATTAATTCAAGATTAGGGAAATTTTTTCATATAATCTAAAAGGAAGAAACCGGTCCTTAAAACCTTATTCCTCCATGATTGTACCAGTTACGAGACAACCCAACATTGAACCCGGTCTCACAGATCAGACCAGTATTTCCTTAAACCTTTTCAATACTATCTTAAAAACTACCACCACCCAGGTTGAACTTGAATGCTCATGGTCGACCATTGTACATGACATCAATGTATAGGAACAATTGGAAGCTAGACAAAGACAACTCATAAATTAACCATAAATATTTTTCCTTTTAAAAGAGTTGTTTTCTTCTTCTTTATATCCTAGACCCTCTTTTCGGATGCCTAGACTTTATACTCTCAAGCCTTGAGTACAAACTCTGGAACAACATCTTTTTGGCGCTGTTGTTGGGGAATGAAGAGACGAAATTATTTTCCCTGGGAAAATGACATTTATAAGCTTTTGTCTTTGATAGTGAACAAAGAGTGAACACCTTTCAAAGGATCAGTTATTATTCACTTTGAGAATCCACATTTAAGTAAGTTGGCATCTAGTCGAAGGAACACCAGACAAAACTCAGATGCTAAGAAGACCAAGCCTGTTTTTGATCCAGAAAAAATACTAAAAACAAGAGGTTTCATTAAGAAAACTACTACGGCCTACTAGCCTAAGTACACACAGCCTAAAGATAAGATTCCATTTGAAATGTTAACTTCGAAAGAAGTTCCCACCCAAACCCTTTCTGGAGAAACGTTGGCTAAGGCGATTGAAGCCGAGATCACCAACCCAAATTTAGTGTTCCCAAAAATCAAATTTGAGTCTCATTCGACTACCTCCTGCGTAAGCGAAGGTGAGAAGCCCTCAGTAAAGCTCGTATAGATTGATATCCCAACAACCCTTCAGTTATATTTCTTGGCCTCACAAAGTCTCTAAGAGTATACCATATACTTAGATTCCACACTTGTGGGTTCTCCCATTTACATTTCTTGCAAGTCAGAGGAACCAAGTCCCCGTATCTCATTCCCGCCTCTTTTAGTTTTTTCATCTCCCGAAGAAGTTAAGGGATAATTATACGTCTTCCAAAACCCTCTTTATAATCTACCAGTTAACTTCCCTATGACATCTATGGCTATTGCAGGTGGAGGAGGGGGTGGCCAAGGGCAACCCCCACCTCCCGGTATTTTCTCCAAAGTAGCTGCAAGATACGCCCCTTTGGTTATCCCAGTACCCCTTCATGATTTACCCGAGAACTATATGAAAAACCTGCCTAAGTTTATCGGGGAAGGATACCTAACCGCAGCTGAACATATCAACTTTTTCGACCAATTCGCAGATATCCTTGGTCTTGAACATGAAGACATGTATTCATGATTATTTGTGCAAACTTTTGAAGGGCAGGTGAGAACTTGGTTTCGAGGTTTGCCCGTAGGTTCGATATTATCTTATGACGTGTTAGAAAACTATTTTCTTAGACAATGGGAGGAAAGRAAGGACCACTTATACTATTTAACTGAGTTTGGGGCATTAAGGAAGAAAAATTCTGAAACGGTTATTGAATTTATCCATAGATTTAATAAATTATATAACAAGATCCCAATCGAAGTTAAACCTTCTCTGCCYGCAACAAAGGTAACCTTTGCAGGAGCTTTCGATCCTGACTTCGCACTATTATTGAGAGAAAGGAGAGCAATCGACCTTACCCAAATTCAAGACGATGTCGTAGAGATTGAGTCAAATATGATGGCCTCAGTGAAATTAAAAACAAAAGTGGAAATAGGAAACAAAGAGATTAAACATTTTAGGGAATAGGCAGGAGCCTCAGGGTCTGGGAGATCTTCAGATGATAAAATGGATGATATGGCTAGGATAATAAAAGAGATATCAAATAAAATTTCAAGGATGGAGCTAGATCAATCTAAAGCACATCAATTCGTTAGGAGAGATTTCAGAAGAAACCCTAATCCTCAGATATAACAAATACAGATTAAAAATGAAGACCAAAAGGTTCAAACCCCTTTACAAAATGAAAATTTTATTGGAGGGAATGACATACAATAATTTGAGGATATAGAAGGAGATATGAACAATTTGGGTGACGCTTGTATACAACCCCATTTGACTAAGGAATATTATGAGAGGTCTCTAGACACTGAACAATGACCTAATAAGGATAGCAATATAAACGATACAAATGATTTTTCCTATCAAGGACTAGATGATACCTTAATGGTTGAGCTCCAACATAAGTACAATCTAAGGCCTAAAAATAAAATATTGGTGACCACTCCACCAAAGAAAATCTTGCCAAGAGGTGAAATATACAAGCTCGCTCCAAAGGACGCTGAGATATCCAACACCCAAATAAAAGGAGTAGATCCACAAAATGCCAAAACAAAGGCAGCTGAGACCCGAGCTGGGAAAACCAGGACAGCTGAAACACAGACATCGGAAGTAAAAACAACTGAAAATAAAGTAATGCAAACAAATAGGCCTGAAAGGAAGGTGACCGAAGTGCCAGCCAGAGAAACCGAAAAAACCATAGGGGATTTCAGTTTAGAAAATGAGATTAACAAAATTAAAATACCGATACCTCTGGTTGAACTAGCCAAGAATCTCATTTACCGAAAACAAATTACCAAAATGATTAATTTTTCAGATATGGGAAGTCAAAATGACGTTATAAATTTGGAAGATGATAAGCCCAATATAATTTTTGGTCCGCATTATGAGGGGTGCAGAGATATCGTTGCTCCTTTCTTCATTACACTAAATGTGCATGATCAATTGTTACATAACTGCATACTGGATTCTGGAGCATCACATAACGTGATGCCCAAGACCATTATGGATAGAATGGCCCTCGAAATTACCAGGCCGTACAGAGACCTGTATTCATTTGATTCGAGAAAGGTTAAATGTGCAGGCATGATCAAAGGCTTGGTAGTAAATCTTGCACAGATCCCAATAAAAGGTATTATGATGTGTGTGGTTATTGATGACAAACCTCCGAAGTATGGTATGCTATTATCCAAGTCTTGGGGTGATAATCTCAGAGGATCCCTTCAGCTAGACATGACATATGCCACGATTCCCATTTTCGGAGGACAGTTCACCTAATTATACTGGGAAACACGACTGACATACACGGTAAGTGATCCATGTAGTCCTAACAATTACCCTATTTATATCACTGATCAAGGTTTTGGAAATTGTATTTTATCAATTGATGACGATATAGATGAATTTTCTGAGGATTTCACAGAAATAAATCAAACAGAAAGGGTAAAAGAAAGTGCATATAGTACCGGAACCTGGAAAATGTATTTCGATGGTGCTTCATCATGTGAAGGAGCAGGCGTAGGTGTACTCTTTGTAGCACCTGGAGATGATTTTTTCATTCTTTTCTCTTACAAACTACAGTGGGACATAAACTACACAAATAACGTATGTGAGTACGAAGCTTTGGTTTGGGGATTAGAAGCCGCCAGAAATTTAAACATAAAAACCTTAGAAGTCTATGGATATGCGGAATTAATTGTCAAACAAGTAAATTGGAAGTATCAAGCCAAGCACCCGAGATTGAGATCTTATATAAACTGCGCCTGGGATTTAATGGAAATTTTTTTCTCATCAGTTAATGTCCATTACATTCCCCATATAGAAAATCTGCAAGTTGATTCGTTAGCTAAATCAGCCTCAACTTTTGCACCTCCTGCAGCTTTAAAAATTAAGTATCACATTGAGGTGAGGCATATACCTTCCATACCGAACAATATGCAACACTGGCAGGTCTTCGAAGATGATGAACATATCAGAAAATTCCTCGAAATGGTGGAAGACTTTGTTGAAACGCATATCGACCAAGAAAACTAGAATGGTCATACTTGGATTATGCAAGAAGGGGAGGATCCTCAAAAGTTTCAGGATAAGATCGAAAATCATCACATGTTAGTGCTAAAAAACAATCAAATCCCTAAAGGTATAATCCCCCTAGAAAGATTATTTGATCATAATGATATGCCATTGAAATCTACATTACAGTCTCAACCGGATGAAGTCGAAGATTGCGATATAAGCACCAAAGAAGTGCCTAGAATAGTTAAAATACCAAAATACCTTTCTCCCAAGATGAAAGGTAGATATGTGGATTTACTCAAGCAATATAAAGACATATTTTCTTGGTATTATGATGAGATGAGAACTTATGACACCACGATGATCGAGCATAAGATTCCCTTAAAGCCAGGCGTTAAGCCTTTCAGACAGAAGCTCAGGCAAATAAATCCCATATTATTGCCTGTGGTCAAAATGGAAGTAAAGAAACACCTGGATGCCAAAATAATCGTACCACTTAGGTACTCTGAGTGGGTAGCCAACTTGGTCCCAGTCAGAAAGAAGAGAGGAGAAATTAGGCTGTGTGTAGATTTTAGAAATTTAAATAAATCATCTATTAAAGAAAATTATCCGCTACCCAAAATGGACCATGTCTTAGAAAAAGTAGTCAGAGAAAATAGAATGTCCATTATCGACGAATTTTCTGGTTACAATAAGATTGATGTCAGTGAAGACGATAAAGAAAAAACAACCTTCACCACCCCTTGGGGTACATTTATGTATGAAAAAATGCCATTTGGTTTAATGAATGCAAGTTCTACCTTCCAGTGAGCTATGGATATTGCCTTTGTCGATGAAAGAGATAAATTTGTGGTTATTTACTTGGATGATCTGACCGTTTTTTCTAAATCTGATGAAGATCATCTAATATATCTCAAGCAAATGTTCGAGAAATGTCACAAATTCCGTTTGTCTTTAAATCCCAAGAAGTCACACTTTGCAATGCAAGAAGGTAAAATCTTGGGCCATATTGTGTCTCAAGACGGAATTAAAATTGATCCTAAAAGGGTCGAAGCTATATACACTATAAATATTACTAGAAATGTAAAAGAAATTCAGTCATTTTTAGGAAAAATAATTTTTTTGAGAAGATTTATCCCGAACTTCGTTGAAATCGTGAAATTGATTACAGAAATGATCAAAACCAACATCAAAGTTAAGTGGATGGCTGAAGCTAAAGCATCATTTAAGAACATCAAGAAAATTATAGGTGAAGCACATGTACTGGCAAGCCCTGATTATCTCAAGGAATTTTTGATCTTCTCGTTTGCATCCGAACACACAATCGCACCAGTACATCTACAAAAGAACGAAGAAGGTTTCCAGCAACCAATAGAATTCTTCAGTAAAAGCCTCAGAGACGCAGAATTGAAATATGACATAATAGAAAAGCAAGCATACGCTATGGTGAAGGCACTAAAGGCCTTCAAAATCTACATATTACACTCTAATATAATTTCATATGTACCCACCAGCTCCGTTAAGGATATATTGGTCCAACCTGATAGTGATGGGAAGAGGGGTCGATGGCTTGCTAAGATTCAAGAATTTGATTTAGAGGTGAAACCGACAAAGCTTGTAAAAGGACAAGGTTTGGCTAAGCTACTTGTCGAATCAAATTTTAGAGCACTCTGTATAAATAACCTACAAGAGTATGAAGGATGTATGGATATGGACGAACTCGACAACCAAGTAGCTACAACTAGTATAGAAGAAAAATTTACAACTTCGGTGTGGTACAAAGATATATTATCATATCTTTTGACTTTGAAATGCCCAAGTGATATGGCTATATCCAAATCTAGAACGTTGAAACTGCATGTGGTGAAGTACTGTATTTCAGAAAGCCAATTGTATTGGAAAGACACTCTGGGTTTTCTACTGGTTTTCCTAGTCGAATCGGACACCGAAAAAGTCATAAATGAATTCCATAAAAGGGTGTGCGGAGGGCATAATGCGTGGAGAGCAATGACTTATAAAATCCTAAGAGCGGGATATTATTGCCCTAAATTATTCCCATATGTAAACGCCAAAGTGAAAGCCTGTGATTCATGCCAACTATTTGTAGCAAAGCAAAAACTCCCAACACTACCTCTTGTCCCGGTTAAAACAAAAGCTTCGTTCCAACAATGGGGGTTGGATTTTATAGGTGAGATTAATCCACATTCTAGTGCGCAACACAAATGGATCCTGACCGCTACAAATTATTTCACCAAATGGGTAGAAGCTATTCCAACTATAAAAGCCACCGATTCAATGGTGATAGACTTCCTGGAAGAAAACATATTATCTAGATTTGGTTGTCCTCGAAAGATAGTTAAAGATAATGCCCAGGCATTCAAATCTATGGAAATGATTATATTTTTCCAAAAGTAAAATATTATATTGGGTCACTCCATGGCATACTACCCCCAAGGCAACGGGCTAGCAGAATCGTCAAATAAAAGCTTAATTACCATGATTAAGAAGGTGTTGAACGAAAATAAAAAATCCTGGCACCTACATTTGAAATATTCACTGTGGGNTATATTGGGTCACTCCATGGCATACTACCCCCAAGGCAACGGGCTAGCAGAATCGTCAAATAAAAGCTTAATTACCATGATTAAGAAGGTGTTGAACGAAAATAAAAAATCCTGGCACCTACATTTGAAATATTCACTGTGGGAAAACCGAATAGGCACCAAGAAGTTGATTGGCACTTCTCCATTCCAAATGGTATACGGGATTGATGTGGTATTACCCATAAACCTGACTCTACCAGTGATGAATCTTTGGCAAGATGAAAAAGAAGAACCAAACCATGTCATGAGAAGAATAAATCAACTGATTGAAGTTCAACAGAATAGGGTTGAGGTTGATGAAAGGCTGCAGAAATATCAAGACATCATGAAAGCACTGTTTGATCATAAGTCTAAAGACAGGGAATTCCTCCCTAGCGATTTGGTTTTGAAATGGGATTCTAGGAGGGAAGACTTGGAAAAACATGGCAAATTTGATCATATATGGTATGGACCATTCAAAGTCACAGCTTATGAAGGGAAGAACTCATTTCTGTTAGAAATTTGGATGGAAAAATCCTCAACGCCCCTATCAACGAGTGTTATCTGAAGAACTATATGCAATAAGCGATTTCCAAATTTCCGCTGTATATATCAGTTTGTGTTTTCTATTTTTATAGCTTTTCGGTAAGTTTTACTTTCACTGCAAATAAAGCAGTTTAGTGATTTCCTAGAAATAGATATATGAAATATTCAACACATTGGATTCCATAAATTTTAGAACCCCGACGCCCTTCATGTTGTTTTCTTACAGGATTCTGGTCTACAGCCCAAACATCAAAA